>LUCH01004264.1:0-17535 GCA_013368495.1 Paragonimus heterotremus | reverse complement strand
CCCTGGTGTCTCCACGTTGCCCCACATTTGGTCCGCAGGTGTGTCGGACAGTCAACGTGTAAACGACCGGCTTGCATGTTACAATAATAGGAGCTGATATGTAACAAAACTGTTCCTTTAGCAAACAAGTATATGATAAGTTAATTGGTATTGATGATTTCAGATCTCGTGAACAAAAACTTTACACCGGATGTTAGTTCCCGCATCAACATTTTATGTTGGAATTGCCACATGTGTTAATTGTAGGTGCAAGGGCAGTCACAAAACCGGCAGTCGTTGACCGTTGAACCGGCGACGCAGCCCACTAAATTTCTGCATATGGAAGTTTGCGCATCTTGACTCTATGTTATGAAGCAACTGGCAGATAAGCATTCGTTTGTTCCTTTTGGTGCATCAGTGCAGCTGTTTACAGAAAACTTGCACCAAGTCCATGCTAGCTTTTTGAAAACAAGCATATATATGATTGAGTAGCTGATTGTCATTTACTCTGAGAAACACAACGACGAGGTTTGTGCTACTTGTTCCGCACAGTTCTTATCCACATAATTGTTGGCGACATCCATATGAACTGTCTTCATTAGAATAAATAAACGAAAGTCAAATTTGTCAGTTTAAGTGGCACATGTTGACCCTAGAGAACACTTCATTAAGTAACACATAACGTTTCTTTTTATTCGTGTTAACGTAGAAACCTGAGAAATGATTTTGATTGTATGCTTTTCTGAGAGTTCATCATCTTTAGAAATGTATTATCGAATAATTCGCGCAAAATCACCGTGCGCTCTGTTGCCGTGAATAACAAAATCACAGTTAATCTTCCAATTTGTGGCCCAGATTTATCAGAACAATGCGGTTTTGTTAACAGGTAGATGAGATTGAGAAAAAAATGGACCAAAGCAGTGTTGCGAACAGATAGCTGCATAGACGGGACGGAATGCGTCCGGAAACCACGGATCATATCGGCGACTCAAACGCAGTGCAAGACCAACAGATTCATGCCTAGGTTACGTGAAATTTGAAATTAATGTAAACGCAAGCCTTGGTGACTGTATTAGGGTAATCATGAGCAAGTGAGTCTAAATTTGAGTCTTCCAAATTGAAATGGTCAAGTGATGACTAAATAACTGAGGCCAAAATAACATTAAGGAAATGATGACCTTCACATGTTATCTTTCTGTAGGAATTTTCTTTTTCAATATCTATGGCAAATTCGGTGTTAGGGGATAAAGAGCTGGATATCTGCTTGCCAGGAGGTGGCCACTAAAATATTTGCACGATATGCATTGAAGTTAAAATCATTGTTTCATGCCTAAAATATTCCACGAAGCACAGATTCATTTGATGTACATTGTTATATGCTGATCGGATTCTGATGGAACAACACACTTTTAAGTAGATATATTCACGACTATAATTAATGAATGATTCTTACCCAAGTTCACAAATTTTGTGAAGACTGAACAATTGGTTAGAAAGCAGAAAAATGCAACCAAATGTCAGCTACGTGATTATCTAAATATATATTTGGAAAACCGAGACCATATAATCTGAAAGTACACGATCGCATTGTTGGGAATATGAGCGAATACGACGAAACGGCTTGTGTGCGTCAAATTACGAGCAGCCTTGAACAGGCCGCTGAATCCGGTTCATCGCAATTCCAAGTTGATCAATGGGATTTTCTGTAAATATGTTCTCAACAAAAAATGAAGTAGGATATCATTGACATATTCCGAATAATCAACACCTTGCTGTTTGAAGCAACTTACGTCCTCGCCATCCTGAAAAGTTGATCGACAAAATCCGATACTAAATTATTGCTGTTGAAAATTTCCACAGCAATTCTTAACAGAAATTACGTTGTACAGAACGATATCGTCGGTTTATCTTCCCCTCACATTTCACAACGTCGTTGTTCATCCCAACAAATGCAAGTCCGATGAACATTCATTGAAACGTCAACTTCTGTAATGGTTATGTGGAACTAATTGTACCAACATACTGCCAACTCACTGTTGAACATTTCTGTAGTGATGGCTGAAACAATGAGTTGGTCAAACATTGTATATGCTTCATCCGTCATGCTGTTTAATGAGAGATCTGTTCTTATAAAACATCTGATGACGTTTCAAACTCATTGATCATCTTGTTTGCGAAGCAATTTTCATTACATGCAACGACGTTTGATTACGTCTTTAAATGTGTTAATAGTAGCAAGATGTTAGATACTTCAACGGGTTAAATTCACTCAACATTACCATAACATATCTCACGGCATCACACGTATGATAGGCTTCATCTATCCATTATCACGACAGAGGCATAAATAAAAATATTCAATCAAACGTACTGTGATTGTTTACTATGAAATAGTTTATTAAGTATTCACCTAAATGGTGGAATCATGAAATCTCTACGAAAGTCTCCAAACATGGATGTTTCGCGTAAGAGATGTATTAAATATATATATGCCAATTATTTCACGGTGATATATTAAAAATTGGACGAATAGGTGCATCTTAGAAACTCCAGGGTGATATAGCTGCAGGCGTGATAAAAAAACGTTATTATTACTCAACCAGTTTATCAATTTTCCACGAGATATCAACCAAATGGTGTCTTAATAGAAACATGAAGGATTGTATATCGAACCTGTTTCGTTCCGATAGATATCTACAATTAGACCGGGTAACGCGCTTGGTCATTAATCCATACTGCACATCAACGGTTAATTTATAACATTTATAACCAAACGGGAAACCCATATCGTCTTTCAAGTGTGTGCAAAATTGATAACACTTTTGTTGTATATAGGATGTAGAATAAATCTAGCTTGCCTGGGGAATGACTGACTGCAAGCTAGGATTTAATCACTGATAACTTTTACGGTTTACGTACAAACTAGCAGTATCATGGCAGGTAGAATTTGTACGTTTTTATTTGCAATTTCCCAGATAAGATAAGAAGCAAAATACGTTGGTCGCAATCATTTTTTCACAAATTAGAAGTCTTCAATTGTCATCGGTGTGCAATGATACCAATAAAATTTTGACCATGCAATCAGAGAATGTGATCCAATTTTGTTGACAATTTCCGGAATAATATCAACTGGTGGTTCATCTGATTTAACTGAGTGAATTTCTTCAATCAACCATTCATCATTCACACATGAATAATAGCAATGTTAGCGCTGATGTTACGGTGTTGCGTTATGTGCGTTACTCACCGGCGCTATTCACCAAAAACCTAAATCCAGCGGTTACGTCGTGTCTAGTGCATATGAAATGACTAAACATTTAACTCTGATTTTTCCATAAAGACCCTGAATCGTTTGAACTAGGTAATTTAAAGGTGGAATCTGCTGCTTCTATGCAGATGTGTTTATCTGGAAATTCAGTTCAACTGAGCGAGTTGCAATCACATACGGGAAATATCAAGCGTGCACAATGTTGATCCTCGTTCAATGATTACGCTTTGCATGAGACCAACGAGAACACATTTTGCTTAAGAGCGTAACAATTTTTGAAGTATATCGACTCACCCTTCCCGTCATCTTTCTCTACAGTGACCATAAATCGCGATGCAAGTTCTATCATATTTAAGCTGTTAACATGGAATGTTAATCGGGAATTCGATTTATGAATATACATTCTCACCTCCGCCTGTTCTATGGACAATTTATTACATTTCATACCAGACGGCTGATTACGCTTTCGTTCATGGCATTCCGAATAAATTCTGATTGTTTATCTTATGGTCGTATATTTCACTAACGTTTTATGTGCACCTTGAACAAGTTATTGGCGTCTTGCAATCGCCATACAATACATGTTTAATGATCTATCCTAGATGTGACGCGAACATTTCACACACCAATCTAACCCTTTGTTTCCTGCCGATAGAGTTGAAACTTTTAAATGTACATTTGCAGTGAAACTTGCATATATAACGGAATTGCAAATCCATGTGACAAACTGAAATCCTTCGTCAAGTTTGAAACTTTACTCTTCATTAAACATGTTCGAGCGCACCTTGAATAACGCATATGTCGATTTTATGACAGGACTAACTACGTATTACCTGGATACGTAAGCGAAGGTTATTTTGAACAGTAGTAACCAGACTTTATTTAAATGCTTCAACTCGCTGTCCAATGATCTACGATCATTACTCACAAGCGAAAGTGGTTGAGTGTTCACATAAGATAATCCGGTCGTGCTTGCTAATGTGAGGTGAATGGCCCAGTGGTAAACACGGTTGCCTGTTCATGAACGACATGTCTGTGGTTCAAGTCCCGGCAGTGGCGATGATATGCACTACTGACGAACTCTAATTAGAGCGAAACTCGAGTCTAGTGTTTCTTTTCGAAATGGGTCGATTGGAAAGTCTATGAGAATGAGAGAGCTGCGATCAATTGTGGGTGATGTTCAATTCGAAATAAACCAAATCCCTACTACCCGCCGGTAGTAGTGTTAATGTTTTTTATATCTTCCAATGAGCATTAACACAATTGGACGTGCCGTGTATTTACATGGCCATATCATTGAATGCACCCGAGTTACAGTGAAATGTTATTGATTCCAGAGATATGTGCAAATTATACGTGTTTCATTGTTTGCTGTTTCTTTGATAACCAGCAAATTGGCAATTGTTTACAATGTTAACGGCAAGGAATGCACAGTGATTATTAATAAAAATGCTAGAATGCAAATTTAGGTTAATTCGCTGTTTAATTTCAGGAAAATTGAATTAGGGATGGCATGATTATCCTATCGGTCAACATATGTGAACATCCCGATTGTGTGCGGAAATTACAAACCGCGTCTCTGAACGATGATCATCTTTACATTTCCCAGCCTGAAGACACACAACTTGACAGGCTTGACCTTTAGCCAATAACATTAAACCGTGTGATGCAGCATTCTTGAGCCTGGAAGCAATATTGGTTGTCAACACAACCGTTATACAACACATCGCTCGGGATATATGAAATCACCACAATAGATTCAACCGTTGTTACAATAGCTTTTCATTTGAACAGTATCATAATAAGGCAAGAGCAAATGGGTATCATTTGCACAAGAAAGTTGTTGACAAACGTCAGAAAGTGTGATCAAATTTACGGGTGGAAAGAAAACACGATGTTCAGTTTAACTCACCAGCAACGGCTTCTATGAAAGTGAGATTTGTACATATATATACATATATATAATCAAATGTTTGAACATTTTTCATTCTTTCAGATGTGTTTTACATTGACATTCACAAACGAACTTTTCGAGCTGCCTACATTAACTAACCGGTCGTGTTGTCCATGAGTACAGGGATACAAGTGGGTTTAAAAAACACTGTTCCATACTTACGCTTATTTTCGACTTCTGGCGCAGTGCACAGCAACATAACAATCAGCGGGAGGAACACCATGGTTTCCAAAGTTCAGTCGGTGTATTTTTCTCAATGTACGCACTTATTAAATATATATATCTGTGGGCAAAGCTTATGTACGGAAATTAGATCACTGCCAGTTAAGCATCTGACCCGTTTACTATGATTGGCTGAATAGCAATACAAGGGAGCAATACAAATTTTCCACTCCATTTTGTGAAATGAAGTGGATAAACCATGCTTTGTTGGAATGTTTCCCACATCTAAGTAATAAACCAGGATATGGACACGTATTATAAGTGTGATAATTACAAACACACTAATATGAGGTAATTTTAACTTCAAAATATTCTGAAATGTCTGCCCGTCAGATGGTAAGGCATTTTCCAAGGTGAATTGCGTTCGAATATTCTCAACTGCGATTTGCTTCAATTTCCTCAAATTTCAACATTTGTAATGTAACAGTTGGTTTGATACCAGTGAACCCGGGAATTTTCTAATTAGGCCCAATTAAATGGTCACCGAGTTAACAACGTTCTTTCTTGGACTACTTACGCATGCAAACCAAAACACACGTAACTAATCACGATTACATGATAGTTTATGTGGATGTGGTAAACTAAAGCAGGTACGAACGACTAGTGTTTGCCGAAGCTGTTCCATGACTCAAACAATATGCTTAGGGAAAGGGTATAAAAACATTTGAGAAAATTGAGCCCTCACAGTTTGTGCGTGCGAACTACCCGTTCAAAGCAGTATTGTAACTAATTAAAAGAGCGAAAATAAAGTTGATTTCGAAGGAAGTGCTTTTGATGGAAGATCTTTCGTTTAACGTTCATCGCGTTCACTATGTATTCATCCTCGCCATCTACGACCTAATGTAAATGTAATGATCGATAAAGGTTTTCTTGAACATTTGTTATAGTTAGTGGGTTTTTGAAGATGAAATTGGCTTTTTAGAGAATTGCATGATTCGTTGTCGAACATTCTGTCGATGGACAATCCTAGAGTTCAGTTCTGTCTAGAACTAGAAACAAACTATCTCACTTTCAAGTGGAACACGGTTCGAGCATCTGTTAAAGCTCGAGAAAATGATCAATATGGCTGCAGTCATGAAAAAAGTAACATGATATTCACGAATATGATGTTCACCTTATTCGTATACTCTACTAGTCACAGTTTCTGCAAGCTGATTCAATGCAACAATAACCATTTTAACGTCAGTCTGATATGCACACGATTTGTGCCGTCATTTTCTGAGAATGGAGTTGATATTAGGCGGACTTGAATTATTTGTAGACCGGAGCCGTACTTGCTGTTTTCAGGGATGGGTGAACTTGTTTGAAAAGAGAGTGAGCTAACTCATCTAGTTAACATTTCTCGTGTACTTTGAAAAATATATTTTCAAATAAGCCTACATTTTCAAGAGTGGTTACGCATCAGCAAGTTAATGAGCAGAGTGATTGCTATAATACCTATGCAAGGGCATACGTGGATGGCTGTTTAGTTGTTGAATGTGTTCGGTTATGCCTTCCATACTTCATTGTATGTTACGAACAGTCTCCTTAACAACTTTCAGGTTGTTTCAATAACACCCACCTTTGTTCTGTCCGATATTTGAGTAAGGTTTCATTTTTGAGTGTTTTCAGCAAAAGGTACTGATGTGATCTGGATAGGACAGTGTTTATATCAGATTTCCTGGTCTTCCCATAGTCACTTCCGGATTTCCAGCTAGATAGTGCTGCAAAAGAACAACGTGACTGTCACTAGTTTAAGCATTCTAGCAACTGACAGAAGCTCGAGTGGTCACTTCGGAACCAATCACTTTACAACTGAACGAATAGTAATGTAATGGTAATACACCAAGTATCGTAGGGGCCTGGTGTCACTCGGTTTCATATGGTTACTCGAAGCTCTAGATTAGAGGTAATCGTGTTCTGGCAGGCTGTGCGCGCCCCTGATTGCAACTTTCGAGAATCCGTTTGTGTTTCAACAGTAAATGGTATCCAATCAACACGACGAGCACACAGAGCACAGCAAACTTCCAGCTTTGTTTTCTCGAAATTTATTGTCGTAGGCATAATTTGAAGCAATACTGTGATCGTTGCCGGCCGAGACGACTGACGTTGGTTCCAACGAGTCGTTGTTCAGCTCTGGGGTGTCAATCCAAAACTCCATGTTGTGAAGTTACAATACATGCAATGGACGAGATGTTCTGCTGAGGTGGTAAATATCCAAGGACATTCGATGGACTGCATAGAAAACATGCAGACTATCTTCATCTTATCATCATCGAAAACTATCATCACACTTGATGAATTCAAATTTTTGTCAGCGGTGCTGTCGCATCTCTTGAGAATATTGGTGTTCATACCATTAGTATGTCCTCTGCACCATGACACACGAACAAATTGCACCGATTCTCAAGTGCTGGAACACATGCAATCGTGTAATTACGCAAGCAAATGTCTGTCTTAAATGAATTTTGAGTATAACGATGCATAATACATAGTGATTATAGTTAACCTCACTATCTGAACGAATTGTAATACCAAATTCCATTCAAAATATGTAAATGGTTTCGGTTATTTTCTGTTTGCCGATTCACGCCTAGTTTCAGATAACTAACAGGGATTCTCCAAATAATGACCCTCTGCATGTGTACGTCAATAAGTGAGGTGTCCATGTGACAATTAACGCCAATGCAAGTAAGTCTGCTTGAGTTATTGTTGTTAGAACAACAAAACAAACATTTACTGGAACTGTGTACAACAACAACCTTACTTGTTTGTCCAGTCGACGTAAAACATGATTTAATGGACACGGATCGACATAATTTGTTCCGGCTCAAAAAAGAGCGAATTTGGCTTCTGTTTAATCGTTGATATTCATAATTGACACTGGATGAGTTATTTCACCAGGCATTTCTACATCCATTGGGTGCATTGAAGTTTACTAGCACCCTCCACCCTATTAAGATTTGACAATTCATGAATACGTCAGTGAAGGTACACATGCAATCAAATGCATGCATCTCGTCTAGACCGGGTTACCTGTGTTGAAGAGTGTGTCGTACTCATCAGAACATGCTCCGTTGGCTAGAATTTTAGAAAACGCGATATCCAGTAAGGAATGAAGGTGATATAACCCCTATTGATTACGTTAGCCGGCAATCCGCTCACCATGCGCTGTGCCCTTATGTCCTGAAGACTCAATGGCATTAAAGTGGAATGTCAAGTTGGTAACTTGGACAGTTAAGTCTCATCGCGCTAATCATGTTGTTATTTGACAAGCACTATGCGTCCAATGAAAGCAAACGGGAACGCATTACGAGCAAGGGTGGTGAATGTTCGCTGAGGTACAGATAACTTATGGGCTGTGTCGTGGAATGTGTTTTCCTTACCACTTGTAGAACAACGTGTCGTCGATCTATTGTGTCAGAACTCTAATCTAACGCGATTGCCTAGTTTGGTACGGGTGAACCGGTTACAAACATGACGACATTCAAATCTGGTCGTACGTAAGCAGCCGTGTGAAGCTGGATGTGACGTGAAATGGCAAGATTGCCTTTTTGAACTGGGGTCCAACACACGTTCAGAAAAGCTAATTACAATAGATCAGGCAAGCGTAAACAAGATGCACGACTGATCTTCAATTACTAATTCGGGTTGGTTGACTGAAGTGTCAACTAGCCCCAGCAAATCAATTTGTGAGACTCCATTTTCAATATTTTCAACCTGACGTTTCATCCGGTCATTGATACAAGTCGCCTAAGTTGGATAAATATCGACCAAAGTGGGACAGATAATCCAACCTGGACAGTGCTAACTGCGGCACGCTTCTCGTTCGCAATGTTGGCGGTTAAAATGGTGGAGTACGAATATTTGACTCCGTAGCAAAATAATTATGTATGTGCACATAAATGAATGAACCTGCTGTGTGATATGTGATTGCATTTGGAGTAGACTGCTGTTGACCAGAAGTTGACTGGCATTAGCTCAGCTGGATTTTCACCTACAAAACTAGGCTTCCTTCTATTAGTTTACGTTCACAACGGACTTCGATATGCCCTATTTTCCAAGTCATGTTGATATATGATATGTATAAAACATTTTTCTCGAAAACTGTTCTTCTGTTTAGCTCCTGACATTACTGTTCACGCTTGAGTAAGTGCACTACATGCACCACACTGAGGTTTTCAATCTACAGGTCAGTAAGTGTAACCACGTCTGTCTGAATATGAGCGTCGAAATGAACATGGCTTGTGACAAGTGTTATTTGCCTAAGATGTGATAATTGGATGAATCCGCGGGATTAGCAGTTGTCTCAAGCACCTCCTGCAGATAACTGAGACCGGTTTCTTCCTTTCTGGCTATTGTCTTTTTATTACCTCAGTAGCAGAAGACCGTTTCTTGTAAATCACACTTCATCTTAGATGGTTTGCGCATGGTCTATCTAAGAGGTGGGAGTTTGCTCAACACAGTTGCGCACCTGAACACAATAAACTACATTTTCTCTGGATAAAATCATCTTGTTTGATGTCATTCCTGTGAAAACTCATCGGAACCAGATTCAGCTCACTAGCAACTAAATGATCAGATTGTCGTCATTGCAAACTAGTTTGCCGGGTTTAGTAGCAGGAAGATGACCCAGGTAAACTTGGAAATATTACAATACTGAGCTAGAGTTTATAGAAACGTCTGCAAAAATCTGAGGCAAATAATATCTGTTTGCTTTAAATGTTCTACTATTGAGTAGACATTACCTGCCAAAAGGGTTTTCCTGTGAGTGCAGCAAGCTTCAGACGTATGTCTGCGAGGAGCAGTAGGACACGATCGATGGTCTTGCCAAAATCATAATACAGCGCGTTAGAGCGTAATCACTGCCTACTAATTTCATGCAGCAAACGATGTAGATAGTCATTCTGGTCAATGTTCACCCACTAGGAAGGTTGCCATGGTGGATAAAGAAGAATGCTTTCGTCCCAAATGGTTAATCCACTGAAATTAGATGAAAGCCTATTCACCATAAGTTTGCAAGGCCTTGAAGTCACAGCGTAGTCCGATATAATCAATTTCGAATCCACCTCCATTGATACACAGCTTCTACTGCTGACAATGTGAGGCCAACTAAGGCATAGCGATGGACTGTGCACAAGAAAAGCGGCGAAAGTAAAATATGTATTGCCCGCATGTCTGACAAAAGGGGTTGCATGCATTTTGTACATGACATTCGGCATCAACAGTGCAAAAAAATAATCTGAACATAAGCCCATGTGCTCTAACCCGAATGACTGTTTGAAGATGACCCCCACTCATGACATTTTTGCTGTTCTGTCAACCGATTTGATAAACCTCCTGATGTCTATAGAGACAACAATGGGCTTTCTACATAAATGATAGAATTCAAACGACTGGCTGAATGTGAAGAACATGTTTACTGACAACAAAGTGTCTAGATGGCATGCTAATCGAGACCTGGAAACGCAAATTGAATCCACCACGCTCTGGTAAATGTTTTACCCATTTTCATCGACGACATCTCGTGGAGTGAATCGCGATTATCTCACAGTTGGCCATCACGTAGAAAGTTATTTTCCAAGCCACATCCTGAGTTTGCACAGTGACACTTAGGTGGCACACTGATCCATGCGGCTAACAAGAATGACAGCAATTCTGGCTAACCAGTCGCCAGCATGGTGAATTTTGTCATCCCATAGCGAATTTCTACTCTGCCTGTTTGTTCGGGAAACATGAATGTATTTTGAAACAAACTAGATTGCATCGTTCAGGAGCTCAGGGCAAGTTTCATACATGATGCTTATGACGTGCGAGTTAATTCTGATCAAGATATTCCCACTGTCCAGTGCGGAAACGCTATCAATGGGGAGTGGTTGCTCAATATTCAATAATAATAATAATAATAATAATAATAACGGTGATGACATATTTCTCAACGGATTTCGTACGGTCAGAATAGGGCGGCATTTTATCGTGACCATAATGTAGACCATCTGGATCAGTCTGTACACCAAACAATGCAAACCTCCACATAGTAACTGATAAGGAACCGTCTGTTCGATTGTTTGTAGCTTCAACGTTATGTGCCAATAAATGACTTGTTTTAAATTAGCTTTCGTTGAGACCCATTTCCGCAGAAAACGTATGTATTGATACATTTCATTCTCAGACCTTGTCTAAAAAGTTTCTAACACCTCTAACTGTTTTCCAGTTTTACCAGATGAAACAGCACAGCATCTATCCTTCATGCTGTCTGTTGCAGCTGATACGGTGGCACATCAATAACGCGTTGTTACGGAGTGCGATGATATTATCTAACCACGGTTTTAACCGGGTGAGGATCATTTCTGATGACTGGGTCAAATGTAGCTAACCAAATATATGCCTCATTTGCGTCGGCACGCATGTTTCTGTAATCACATCCAAAGAACAGTCGAGATTCCGTCCACACGACTAAAGTTGTGAAAGTGCAAAAAGCTGTGAGAAAATATATCGACAAATCTACAGTATACTTTTCTCACGAAAAACAGAAACCATCTCGACATGCGCTCTTATGCATATGTCACAGGTTCCTTCATGTGTGTTGAAAGTTAATCCAATTTAACTCTCACTCAGCAACTCGTTTGTGATGCATTGAGGGACTTACTCATGAACTCTACTGAGTGAGATGCACAGTGTAATGAGCTGTTCATATGTGAAGTTACCCCACAAGATTAATGCTGCTTCTTCGAAACTTACTTCAGGTTAACACTCTTGATAATAGGAGTCTGCAAATAGCACACCAGTTGACAAGCTCGTTGAGGATTTTTCATGTGTCCTACATCTCACTCGCTTAGAACCAATCACTTAACGATAGCGCAAGCTGGCCAGGTTGGCTAACACAGTAGCAAAGATGTTTGGCACGTGTCACTAGTTCCATACCCACCTTCTGCCTCGCTCTATCGTTCCATAACTGACCCAGCAGCCATTGCGAATATTATTGTGCATAGATGCCGTTCAAATATAGTCAAACTTTATTCGACCCTTCGCATGACGTTAGTTTCCTCTCATGGTTACTTACACAAGCATTTCCTGTCTGGCTAATAATGGGTACACAATAGGAACACTGACTTAATTAACTTTCACTCTATATGACTAACGCTGAAAATAGGGCTCACATCTGAAGAAATGTTGAAAACCCGTTTGTCTACGGGTACACAAGATACATGCGAAAGTACAAATGTAAGTGGATGGTCAATCGCGAATGAGATTTCTATCAAATAGTTCAACGGATTTATTCGGGGTAGCATTAATAAGTAAAATGTAACCGCCATCAAGACTTCACGCAAGTTTGTCTCAGTAGAATAACCTAGATAACCCAAGTAAAAAACTTCATGTTGTTTCTGTACACAATGTTCACTGACAAAAGAGATAGGCACCTGTAACTCATATCAGTTGCGAGAAGCAGAAGACTACGCCAAATATTTGAAAGTCGATAACCCTACAACAATATCTGTATGAGTCCACATGTACTGGGATGAGAAAAATCTGACCAACACGTTCAGTAGTAATCTCAGCCGTAGAAACATGACGTTGCCATCCAGCAATCTTTTGCACTGGTCACACAACTGGTACAATCATCACACACATCGAGGTTGACAACGGTCTTGACAACCTGGATCTTAGTATGTCTAATGGCATTCGCCATATCCGTAAAAAAGTATTCTAAGAAAAACCACGTCCAAACCATTCATCATCGAGTTCCTATGGCAACGAATGATTTACAAATTGAATTCACGCCGTTGTCCCATGTGATCTTTACTGCAAAAGACGGGTTCCAAATCATAATTGAAACGTTCCGGGAACATTTTTCACTGACCTTGACGGGAGGTGATTTTTCCAATATGAACGACGTACAAAACTGTGCCTAATTTTGAAGGCTGCGAATGCAATAACCCTACTGATGACATAGATCACACGCCTATCTGTTGCCCCACTTAATAAAGAGAGTTTAACTGATAACAGTTTATGTAAGCAACTGATCTGGTTTGCGAATTAAACCGACAGTCACCGTCGGCTTCCAGAAATGTTTCCGTGTGTTTCCTGTTTGGTAGCGAATCTTGGTTTCAAACCTCAGAAGATGATGGAGACAAGATTATCAAGCAATGAGCTTTTCAACTCTCCATGTAAGGCGTTGATAGTGAAGCCTGATAAAATCGCAGTTTCCTCATTTACATACAAGATAAATACTTTCATTTGGTTTATTGTGCTGCCGGTTGTATACATAGGATCTCATACTGTCAATTTTACTCCTCATTTCAGCTTAAACGATTTTTCAACTTAATTATACCGCACGACAACAGACAACAAACTTCCATATAAGCCAGCTATCTATGAACAGATGTACCTACGTGATCTGAGTAGCAAAGTTCGAACTGAAGCAGACGAAAATCAAGCGAGCAACACGTAATTGCGTGACTGGAGCATATGCGTATAATCCATGTTGTATTGGTAGCCAACAAAAGCGTACTTAATACTTGATTACTAACTTTAGCGCCTGGACGCTTGAAATGGCACAGTCGAACTACCATGTTCATTTCGCAAGTTACCGTTAAATTCAGATGCAAAACAAAGTTGACCTGCTTCATTTAAGCTCCTTATCCAATGAGTGAAAACACACTCCTGAGGAAGGCCACCCGAGGTGGTTGAAACGTAGAGTATTACAACTTGCTCATAACGTTGTGTTATTCTCACTCCATTTATCGATAACAAGGTGTAAAGGTTTATAATCGCGATGCACATTTTCTGCGTCAACGGTAGAGATTGAAGTATAATTGTGTGATGTGCGATTTCAGTGGCCAATATAAACTTTTGAACAGTGCTGCCGTTAAGCAGCACACAAATAAACTGATAAACGTTTGTCCAGGTGGAAAACTTCAACATATGAACAGTTTCATCATATGGCGGATTATTCTCCAGATGTCGTATTTATTGGTACGTTGATGCATGAATTTTCAGGGCATTTTCTTCGGATATCAATCATCAGAGAAGGATTTATGAAGTGGGCAGCTGAGAACGGAGATGGAGTATTTCTTATGTGCAATAATCACTTCCCACTGTATAACTCCAAGTAGCACTGAAACAGAATGTTAGCTGGACTATTAGAGACTGACCACCAACGAGCGAATGGCCCAGAAGTGTGTGGTCTAACCGTCCCACACAGTCGTATTACATGCCAGGGAACAATGGGACATCATGCAAACTACCACATTAACTGTGGTACAGTACACATATACAAGGCTGAGGACTATTCCCTATCTTACTATGAGTCGGCCAGTGAAATCTTCAACTTGCTTCACGGTACTCATCATGAACGGTTTGGTGTCAACGTTATTCTGACCATGATGAGTGAAACTGTGACTGGTCGCTTTTGTCTGATCTGTTGAACGCTGCACCATCGATGTCTGATCAGCTCGCCAAGGGATTAACAAGTCTCAGACGCCGTGTTGGATAGAGTAACATCAGGTATTCGAGTGTTCTCTCTTAACGTTGTCAAACGATCAACAAAACAAATGTTCGAATCTGTGTGAATTCAAATACAATAATAAATAAGGAATTAATTTGAGCAATTGTATATTTCGATAAAGAGATTTAGCTAATGCTGATTACGTCCGGAGCAGGTAGTGATCGATAGTGAGAGCATAGGTGTTAGAACGGATCTGGAGAAAGACCAACTCAGTTGTTTGTGTAGCGTTAAGGAAGGAACTCAAACGAGAGGTGCATTCGGCTAATTAGAGCGAGCGGTATCCAGGCTACAATTGGATGCGGTTCCACGTTTACCTGTACAACCTATGATCTTAACGTGACCATCCCTCTGAAGCACCACGACAGTTGCTTCAGAACGACGTTCCAGAGACGTTGTTGGACCTCCACGTTTGCTAAATTGAGTGCACATTTGAAGGGAGGTTATTGGTGAGAATAATCTTAGTGCCTTACCGTATGGTGGACATTCCAGTGAAATCCCAATTTTAGACAACGAGCTGTTCAGCGATGGAAACGTCGAACCCATAGTGGTTTTTGAAGATGGTGTGGGCGAACCCCGGTGGAGATATTGGTTGGCCGTATATAAGTCTGCGTTTGAAACGTGAAGATTGAATTTGAAGGTAGCTGGGGAACTTAGCAATTTCTTCGGCAAGGCTCCTGTCCAAGAAACAAGGTCTTTAGTAGTGCCTTCACTTAGTGATGAACCCTTTTACCGGAATCTGTGGTTTAAGCCACAATGCAGTAGTGGTGGCAACCCAAAGAATGAACAGATTCTGCGAAGCAGAACTTTTGGAATCTGGGCCGTGGTCGGTTGTCACAGTAGCACAATGACTGTGCGGATGCAATTCAGATTTAAAGGAAAAATCGTGGAACCGTCTAGGCTACACGTGTGTTTGTTGATATTGCTCCGGGCCATCGAATGAAACGATCAGTCGTTGTGTGGAGATCGGACCCACTATTAGGGAGTGGCAGATTACCAGCGACGTGGAACGTTATGCACGACAGACATGAGAAAATAGAATGGTAACAGCCCAACGGAGCTGCTACGTGACAGCGAATTCTAACCCGTAGACAAGCCACTCAAACGCAGTTTTAGTCCCTGACATATATATGCATACCCGATGGAACATGCCTAACGGAAACATGACTGGGCACAACCGGGTTGCCAGGACGGGCGACATTATGTAGTCTGTTGAACACACGTCGCCGAGGAGGAAGGAGGGATAACTAGACGTGGATGTTTGGTGAATAGGTTACAGAGAATCATGTCTAAGCGTTTTAACAAAATTCATCCGTGAGACGTAAAACGGACTGCTCGCGGGGGCGCAGATATCGGTATCCGAACGTTGTGTGCTGGCCGCGGTGTTCAATTCTGTTCAACCATGACAAACTAATACTGATACCGGCAACGAAACTTAAGCCACAACAATATCACTGCCAGAACCATGACGTATGTCTTACGGGAACTAAGATACGAGGTTTGAAATTTGACCCCTGATCGATAAATACAAATCGGATATACTGTTGACTGGCTATAATGAGGGTTTGCAGTCGGTGAACACGACCAAATCACTTCCTCGGAGAATTCAACGAAAATTTGGTGTACACAACTAATAATCCACCGCACAACGAGTTGTTTACGCTCTCGGCCGTGTGTACAAGTCTAGAAAAGAGAGCACGCGGCTTCCGGGACTCTCAAGTCGTCGCTTAGAAAAGGTGTCGTCCGAGGAGTCTGACGCGATCACAATCATATAAGTAATTCGCCGGTTATGTTTAAACGATCGCGATGCAACCTTTAGCGCGGTTGAACAAGCTGTGCAATTTTACACGAATCTCATAACGCAGAAAACGCCATGAAAACGTAGGTTAGTTTGAGTAAGTCAGTATAACATGAGCGGATGCTTGCTATACCTCAGTTCATAAGTATATGCATATGCAAGTTTGGGTTAATTGAACCGCAGACCGAATAAACACTTCTCAAAAAAGGAGGTCTGTCCTGCTGGAAGAAATGTATCACTTTTGTTAAGTCACTAATAATACTATGATGTCAATCTCACTGACAATACATCACCCATAACCACGGTCTCGGTGAATAAGTTCCGATGCTTTACTCATGTTCGCATATGTTACTAGTTGTACTATTAGTGTGGTATTTAACACAGATAGTGGAGACGACACAGGTTCAACATTCAAGTCCCAATACATTCATCCAATCAGGAGTGAGCAGAGCAAAGCAGCAGAAACCACTAGTTACCTGCGGTTAGTCGAAGGTTTGCCAAATATAAGTTTCGAGTTGTTTACCTTTTCAGACCTAGATCATCCTATGAAACACATTGGAACTTCACACCTTGCAAATGTTTTCTTAACAGCACTAATTTGTATTCTTGAGGCACACCGACTCACAAATGAGGTGCTATGAAATCAAAGTTTGAGTGAAGGATAAAAGAAATAGCGCAATATCAGATGACTGACAATTTGTAGCGTTGATTTCCGACTACTATGTCCTATGAAATTGCAATGCTCTCCCGTGATCGTAACTTTTCTTCTTCTTGTATTAAATTACTATTCCGTGCTTCAGAAATAGCATGCTTTTAGACGGTTGTAATCG
>LUCH01004263.1:5674-43973 GCA_013368495.1 Paragonimus heterotremus | reverse complement strand
TGGCTACGTAGTCAAGCAAGGTTGCTTGACTACGTAGCCATCGATTCCGACAACATACTCCGCAACGCCCGTAACTCTGAGTGCAAACCCACCGACTGTTTGAATGACCATCGCACACGGCTGAATAGTTTCTTTCGGCCTCGGTCCACTCAATGAAATCGCCGCCCCAGTGTCAATCATACAGCACTCTGAGTTACCATTGATTTCTATGCTCGCCTGAACAGCCGTCTTATCAACCACCCCTATTATCGGATCACCCTTAGCTCACGTCACCAGTAATTGACTGTGCACCCCCACCACACCCCTAATTGTTTGATACGAAGAAAAATCGTGTTATTGCAAACTTTCAGCTGACATGTCAAAATGGAATGCGTGTATTTACCACTCTTCTTGTCCTGACCGTTTTTTCAATCGGAGTTTCGAAGGAAAATTCGTCTGGAACCGGTTCAAGTCGCGGTTAGTGAAACGTGATGTCAAGTATATGTTGGTAGGAGCGTGAGTCTTGTAGTTCTCCACTAAAGCAGATTTACACTCAAGGGAAACCTGAAATACTCGTTTCCCTGAATGTAATATTTAAAAAACAGTACACGACTTACATCCATAACTTCGGTGTATACAGACCGTTTTTATATCAGCATTGAAAAGTACAATAAACAGCAGAGAAAGCCTAATTGTCTGAGACACAGTCACTGCCACCCGCATGGTAGTGGTAACCCTACGAACAGTTGTATCTGAATTCACAGCACTGGTTTGGACTTTTACTCGACATCTTCAGCATCGAGCAGTGTTCGGCCTTGTGACGTTGAGATCAAAGCATGAAACGCGGCTGCCGTGTCACTTTAATGTTGACACTACAATACTATGAATTATGTTCCTTTCTTCTATGTACAACGGTGACGTTATATGGCCTGCCCCGTGACTCTGGTTCACAGCTGACATTCCGAGTGTCATATGTGCTAATTTACTGTTAGTCAATGGGAGAGCGTAACGGTCTGTTAGCGCTCGTTCTCGTAGAAATCCGTTTGCAACGCGCTGGGGTCACTAACCTCCCAGCCTTTTAACTAGTCAATACTAACAACAGGGTTGCTGTAAATGAGTTCCGGAAGGTTACTAATGTGTATCGAAAATACCTGGGGTCCCAGCACTTGGGGTAACCCTATGAGGATTAGGGAAGGAGAAAATAGATCAGACCCTGTTTTAACTCTAAAAGCACCACCGGCAAGTATTGTAAGATTTTGGTTAATCTGAACTGAACCTCACTCATGTGATAGCAGCTGTCACATTCCCATAGACTTTTCAACCAGTACCTGTTGATCTTGTAGATTAAGAAGAGACCCTATTGCGAAGAGTCTGGACTTCGACTGAATTCGAACCACCGACGAAAACAATATGCCCAAACGCGACAAATACTCTACCAGCAGAGCTACGAAGCCACGCCAGAAGCTCAGAAATTCCACATTTGGACCTAATTACCCACACAACTAACTGTCATATGGAATCCACCAAACGATCCGGCCGATTGACTGCTCATGCAGGATTTCTCGATCAGTTCACGCTAAAATCCACCAACATCACCGATGAGCATTGACATTGAATTGGTGATAAGTCCAAAGTTTTCGCAAATGGGTCTCTTCCAAATTATCACATCTACCGAACTACTGATCTTGTAGATCACGTCTGTGGCGCATAATCTTACCACTGTCGGGAGTTGCACTCCGGCCACGCCTTCATGAGGTAACCGTGCTGACCACTGCACTGTTGACCTTACCTTATGCGCGACTGAACTATTATTTGAAAGCACCCAGCCTCATTCGCTTGTGAGTAGTACTCAGAAGATTGTCCGATCGTCGTGCGAGCATTACCCAAAAGAGACTGATTGAACAGTTTATGGAAATGAGAAGACTGTGATATACGTTGAGTGCCGTTCAGTTAATATCAAGCTAAAGCTTCTGATGTCCATATGGGACGCAATCCAACACAAGACCTCTTCTTGGATGTTATAAGCTTCTGGTTTGTGTACCAGGTGACCATGGGAGATATGAGAGAGAGATTTGGCAAAATTACAGATAGCGTCCGAAAGGGGAACTTTGCCTACGCTCTCGGTTAAGCTATCCATGAAAGTTAGCATACTGCGTATGCATGATCTATTTGGAAGTAAGCCATGACGGGTAGAATGGAGAAGATTATTTGAGGAGAAATTCCTCTGGATCCATTTAAAAAACTACGTGGAATGCTAATAAGGTTAATCGGCCGAAAGCCAACAGGAAAGTAGCTATTGTATGCTTTCAGAGTAGTTGCCACAGTGATTTCCTTCTGTGCATCACAGAGAACACCTTTTTGAGAATATCTATGAGTATAGATTATAAAAGAGGTTTGCCACATTAGATTCCACCTCTTTGATGACCTGAGGGTGGATCCTTTCTGGACCCGTCATATCACATGGGTTAACCACAGGTACGTGGTTATTAAAGTCAGGCGCCGAGAGGTTGGAAGCGAATGGTGCATGTCGGACCCTTTTTTGGAGCAGAGTGTCAACCAGATTCGGGGATATCCTTATTACAGATTACTGAACAGTACTCCTTAAATACTTCCCAACCTTCTTGTAGGTTCGGCGTAGTTTCTCCGCCGGGCATTTGTGGAGAAAAGGCGATAATTTACCTTCCTCAGTGGATGTTCCTAGTTAAACACAAAATTGTATCCGCGTTGGCTATTGACAGTAACTTTTCATACTAAGGTTGAATGTATTGACAAATATCCCACTTGAACTTGGTTCGCCTTATACAAGAACTGTTAGGTCGCCTAGTTTGTCGGCATGTTTATGTTCTGCGTAGAAATGGGAGTGGTTTCCAAGGAGAGGACGAATTCTGAGCGTGAGGCCTGAAGAAGGATTCATACATACTAAAAGGCATGAATGAATCGCTTACTTTATGGATGGTGTTTTTAATCGTGCGGTAGTTATGGTCCGCAAACGCAGATTTTGAAAGAAGTGGATGGAAGTAGCTTAAGTCGCTAAGATCAGCTTGAATAAAATATCGAACACAAGTCTTTTTCACCGCTCGTTTACATTAGTAATAGATGACGCCGAAGGTCAGTAATAAGTGGCCGTCATGTCTCAATTTTAACTTGTTGGCCACTCCATCTACTAAGTAATTCTAGTTAGTGATAACTAGGTCAACCGGAGAAACAGTATGCCCCGAGCGACGTCGCGCGGACATGATTTGCCACTTGTGCCTTCTATCAACTTTCCAGATTCACATATGTGAAACTCCGACTAAATACTCTTTCTCAAATGTTTACCCCCTATGTGTTCTACCTCCTCTGTTTTTAACAGTTATTTGTGTCTTGACTCAGACGATTTTGTTTTATGGTATCATTGTGATTGCTGTGCGAATAATCCATTATCTGTTATTGTACTTTGTTTGAGTGGTGTGTATACCACGCATTTTAGAGGTTAGATCATTTTCATTGTTTTGACCCACTTGACCAGTCGGAAGTATTCTGTCAGATATGAATGTCATATCAGCTGGTTATAATTGTAATTGTAATTCATTTCCCGGAAACAATATGTCGAACGAAGCCGTTGAGCTTATCTACTCGTCCACGCGGCTAGTGTGATCACTACTACAGTGGCTTCGTGATTCAACCTCGTTTTGCTTGCTTGGGGTAGTTGATTTATCGCTACCCGTTGCTCAACGTCCTTGTGGAAGATCGTACATAACCATCAATGGAAAACTGAAAATACGGTCTTGGGAACAGAGTGGGACGAAGATTTCCGATCACTCTTGAGCACACTGGAGTCATTCAGTATAATATGACGACATCGTTGTGAAACCTGAAGGTTGTCTAGGACTACAAGAAAAACCTCGTCATCGATGGTAGAGCACGATGGGCGAAGATAACGCGAGGAGTGTATCTAGACCGTGAAGTCATACTCAAAATCAAGTGAACCACATTTCTCAGCGATGGCAAACCTTTCTTACCTTTTTTCAAGTCAGGCCCAAACCAGCTAACCGATGCTCCTGCCCATGATTTGCCCAGTAGCGTAAGCGAACACTGGATAGCTGTGTGGCTAATGTGATACCGTCATTCAATAAGCTTAGAGCAGTTAACGCCTACATCAGTAGATTGTTGTTACCAAGGCGACCAATGAACCAAACAAATGCTTTCTGAAAGCAAAAAGCACCACCGGGGTTTAAAACGTTCATTTCGACTCACTTATGGGTAATGCTCAGATTACCCGATCCTTTCCAAAGTAGACATGGTAACCGACCTCTCAATTCTGACTGATAATCCCACGTTTAGGATATCTATCTAAATGGAAATCACAGAAATCACTAAACCTGTTGACCAAACATAGTACTTCATCTTGAAAAGGCTGACCGAAATGTCTATGGAAACACAATAGCTGCGATACAAGTGTAAGTGATGTTCAATCTATATGTACGAAGACCAGACAAGATAAATAGTACAGATTGCATCAGAATAAAAACCATATACTGCAGAATGATAGATGGATCAAGGACGCCCCGTATGAAAAAGATAGAACCAGGGTCAATGAGTAAATGATGACGATAAATCGACGGAGGTGGCAGGACGCAACGACGCTCAAGGGAATAAACCTGACTGTTACCCCCATTCATAGACAAAATGTCTTACCTATGTTTCTGAAAACTGACTAGCAATTCTCTTGGTGTCTGATAGGACCAACTTATCATACAATTTTCTGATCAAGTTGTTCATGTAACTTCCAGAAGCCACAAAATACTTCTTTTGCCAGAGCGGTAGTGCGACTGTTGTTGTAGAATCAGCCAGAATTCATGGCTATACGCAGTCTATTTGCGCAGCTGTAAACCTCTTGCTTCGGGCAGAATAAGACAAAATTCTGAAGGTTTACTAGGATAAAACTGGTTCTGTACATATATAAGTAGTAATTAGCAAATTATACAACTTATAACCAAGTGAACTCTGAACACAGAATCTAACCGTCAGCAAGTATTAGTCAATAATGCGGTGGTATAAAATAAACAAAAGGAGAATTTTCAAACGAGAGGTCGTAATACCAGTTCAGAACATAACACGTGTAACAATGTGATAAATGTTTGGCCAATGTTTAATGTAAACAAGAAGTGTGGATCTGTGTGAAGGACCTACAGTACGGTAGTCCGATCAATGGAGTATAGGTATGGGAACATTTGGGATTGGTGTTGTGCAAACGGCCTGCTGTGGTCGCGCAGCGGGGCGCTAACGTCGCTGGGCCAGAGATGAAGGTTCGGTGGTTCCAGCCTCCCAGCGGGCGTTTTGCTATTGCGTTGTTAATTTCTGGTTATAAATTTCATTGATTCTAGCTAGAATCAACAGGTGTACCTCTTTTTAACATACTTGGTAGAACAGATGTAGCAAAATCGCAGAAGGAAAGCACAATCGAAATCCAGCTTATACTTCACTTCGGACCAAATTCTAAAGGGTTGTGCAACTGAAACATGAATGTGGGTGTTTTGCTTATCAATGAAGACTAACCGTAGTCACTAAACCAGTCAAGACCTTCAAGCTGTTCGTCACGTGATCACCCATTCACCAAAGGCCATCCATATGGGATCAACGAAATTGTTCGAGGCAAACTATTGAAGTCACTGTAGTGCAGTTAGAAGATTTTCCGGTGTTGCGTCTTTTCTGATCTCAGTTCGACCGAACCGAAGATCGATCGGCAAGTCTCAGTGAGCAAACGAGCATGGCATAACGGACCAGTCGTGAGCGTATCAGGTGAAATTCTCTGTGAGAAGTCCGACTGACGTTCTGGTCAAACCTTACCCGTTGTTTACTTGTAATGATCCGTAGGTGTTCTCCTGTATGCGTCTTTTGTTATTTGTCTTGTTACAAAAACTTACCTTTCGGTAGTTCGTTTTATCCATCAGATATGCCTTCTGGAATCTGGGGTCCGAGTGCTTCTAGTAGTGTTTTACACTGATTCACTATTTTGATAACTGCTAACATCGCATTTTTCAATCCAGTTTTGGAAACCACGCATTAAGTGAACTAGAAGACTAAGGGTAGCTAAAGTACTTCTATTTCTCCTAACCAATTCGCCCGTTATTTTTGGTGGAATTCACTTAACTGTTCTGAATGGTTGACAGAGCATAAGTGAAATAAGTGATTGGCTCAGGTGGGGATAAATCCGATGAATTGATGGGCGCACAGTTATATGCTAATAGCACACCAATAAGACGAAAAGTCAGAGGACGGCGTACAGCCAACTAGGAGATGTGGAACCAGTCATTGCTCGACCGATTGTGTTGGCTCAGTAATACGGTGAGCTGGCCGTCTAACACTCACAGTCAAAGCTAAAAGCAGCCATGTTAGAAAACCATTCCAGTTGAACTTGTAACATTAGGACACAACCATCGTTAACTGAAGTGATTTTTGACTAATCTTCAGATAACCACATAACGATGAGTCCCATACTTAAATACTCATAAGTACTTTCAGTTGTACTGTATCCATGGCTGCTTTCAAACGTGGTCATTAGATAAACCAGTCGGTCAACGACACACTTGTATACAGCGTTATTAGTGTAGTGAACATCTATTCGGGTTATGGCCTATCCAAGCCCCAACGAGCAACCGAGTAGCGGACCAATCCAACTTCACCTTAAGAGAATTTACCATGACTGGACAAGCATCTTCATTGTTGCTTCGCCCGCCATTTGTCAAGCTCTGTTTTATATTGCTGCTGATGGCAACCAATGGTAGATTGACATTTTGATACTGATGTAACTATAAATTCATGTTCCTGTATGTAATGGAACTTTTGGCCTTAATAGCTTGCGTATTCACTAACAAATAACGATATCTCAGAGATAGTTAATGGAAAGGTTAAATCATTATTTAGGATCTTTATTGTTGAGATTAGTTTACAAGCTTGATGCAATGGAGCTCATCGGGACCGTGTCCTGTACAGTTTTGTGGCTGTTTTCTGCTCCGATCCGGGTCTAACCGCGTAACACGTGTCCATAATTCGACCGTACTGAGTCACATCCAGTTTTTAACTCAACTCATAACACTATTAAATTCGCCAAGGAGTCAGACAACAATAACCAAATAACTTTTAGAGATGTCGGCATAGTAGGAAAAGAAGACGGTTCAGTCTAACGGAATGTGTATAGGAAACAGCCTTGGAGTGGCCAGTACATCCACTTTGACAGCTTCGTTCCGCTAAATCAAAAGCGGAACCTCATACGATGTCTGATGAGTAGAGCGTTAAAGAAATGCACTTCTGACACTTTACAACCTGAGCTAGATTTTCTACAGGAAATGTTATTCCAGAATGGCTACCTAATACGTTTCATTCACAAGGCGATGCAGACGGTAAAGTCGAAACTTAAGTCACCTTCTATGAATAAGAAACTTGTACTTATTACTCTCTTTTTCAAGGGAGACCCCCAGGTCTAAGTTATTGCAAGAAAGCTCCGAAAATCAATCGAAACCACCTACCCTACCGTTCAATTGTGCGTGAATTTCCGTCCAATACCTGTTATCATATCACAACTCAAAGACAAACTTCCTTGTTTTACAACCAGCTGTTGTGTGTACTCATTTGTTTGCTCATGTCGAACATCATACCTTGGTCATACTACCAGGCAATTCTCTGACAGAGTGTGTGAACATCATCCTACGTGGTTGAACAATGGTGTGATTAAAACGGTCTCAAGAGTGACTGTTGCTCATCTGACCGAATCTAATTATTCTATCAGTAAGAAAGATGCCCTTCAGATAGCCTACCGAGTGCCAATGAATCGATCAAAAATGGTAATTCCGAATATTTACTGTTGCCAAAACCATCAGTACCCGTCTGCACAACCCTGACCTTTGCATTCAGTAGTTCATGTGGGTATTTAATCTTCCCTGGCCCACAACCAATCAGTCCCAAACTTAGGAACGGTGATTGCGTAACTGACAACAAACACGCCTTCCGTAACCTCTATTGTCCGTTCTTCTGACTCACTCTAGTTACTATTTTCATATTTATTGTGTTGTCGTTAGCGTGAGGATCGAACACGAAAAACAAGTCTTGTTCGCTACTTTGTCGTTCTCATAACTCACATCCGGTTGCGGCATTCCAATTGGTTGAGTACGCAGTTGGTGACCCCGCGCGCTCGTACGTTCGAATGTGAAAAGGAGCTTCCGGGCTGAGGAATATGTGGACACGTGCAGGTTAGGAAGGTGAGCAACATTTAGACTGGACAGCATGTGATGTGGCGGTGGCTACATGTGCTATGACTAACAGATGTTTCTGTTGAAGGCCATAACAGTCATCTCATGGACAAACAACGTTATCGGTCGTGCATGCGCCAATCTTGATTGTGATTGGCTTAGAGCGATGTGTGTTGTTTCCGTTCTGGTTTGTCATGTGGTCGAGTGCATGAGGCACGCGATGTTGGCATACGGACACATTGATTTGGAGGTCAGGCAGTCTTTGTCCTTCCTGTTCTCCGGGAGAGTTAGGAATACATCAGTGATGATGTAATTGACCCCACGCGTTCATTTAACAAAGAACCACGGCAGAATACATGTCTACGCACACGCTTCAGACACAGAATAAACTCACCGAAACTCTGACAAAAAGATGGAACAGTGTTCCTCGCTTCACTCGGGTCCATCAGGAGTAACCACCGATCACCACTCCATTACCATTACGGAATTTCGACATGAACCGGAATCATGAATACTGTTTGAATCATCAGTGGGATAAATAGGTCAATCAATGGATTGGTAACGGAAGTAGTAGGCAGCAACTTGTGAGAGTTCCGTATCATGATGCGTCAAATCAGAGGACCAAACGCGATAATAGTGAGACGGAAAAACAGGTGCAGTATCTGAGCTAAGACAGAAAACGCTGATCAAGACAAGCTTCAAAACCGGAAACAGGGTTTCCGTTCCAAATCCAGTACTTGATGACGTCCTGATACTTGATTGGTGTCATCCCCAGATTGACCAGACTGAGTCTTCTGTCGATGCAATGCGTTCAGATAGTGATCCAGGAGTCGGGATAAAAAAAGGAAAAGAAATGGCGAATCCTAGCTACCTTGGAGGGCAAAACAAAAATCGTACTTCAAATTAGTACGAAATTGATAAACAATTGTTCCAACCTATGTCTAGCTCTCTCTTGAATACACCTGCGCTCCAGGCCTCAACAATCTTTGCAAGCAACTTCTTCCACGAGTTGACTACCCAGGAAAGCTAGCCCACATCACAATTGTGTAGCCTATATAAGATAAACCACATGCAGGCATAAGCAGATCAATCGTTCAATCAGGATTGAACACATGATTCAACCTAATCGGAGGTGGCCAACAGCACGTTAACTAAACTGTAATGAAAATCTACTCGATTCACCGCTTATCCATACTCCGATACAATAAAAGATCTAACAGGGGGCCAATCCAAACGTCGTGTTAAAGATACTACATCAGGATTGATTAAACACTTCCAGTGTTACTCCTCCCCTTATTCGTTAATTTCTTTGTTCTGTATTGCACCAATTAACGTACAGTTTGTGACTATGTATGTGCCAATACGACCAGTCATTGATGGACTGTGATTTATTTAATACTGTTGTACATCCACAAATTTGGCTTCTGGTCTCATGAATACGAACTGCTTGCTGCAACTAGTACGAGGTCTTCTCCCTATTACTTGCGTGGGAGGTTTGAATTCTAGGGCTATTCGAAATCCCTAATTCCCCATTATTCTGTACCGTATCGCTGAAACGGCTTATGTGTCGTTGACTAACTCTGAGTATACTAGTAAAAAATAGATTGGTTCGCGTAATAACCACAGAAGAAAAAGTCGGCCTCAACTTCGCTCATCACATAAGCTGAATAGACTATTCAATGTGTAGGCGGTCACAATATTCAGCATAGAACGAATCAAATTGATGGGTACTTGTATGCCAAAACTTCGTGAGCTCACAAAATGTATGGCTCAGTATGTTTTGTTGTTGTTGTCATCCGATCGCCTGCGGTACATAATTTTTAAACAATAAACATTAGTTGTGATGGTGGTGAAGAGTGTGACGTGCCCAACTAATGCACACTTACAACCTAACCAGAAAACTTATCGTCTGGAGTGTAATCGTTGTTAATACATATCGTCGTTCTGACCCTAAAGTATGATCGCCTCCGCGCATTACTAGTTGTGTGGCGTATATGGCGTCGAAGGAATTCATGCTAAAGTACATCATAACAGAACTGATACGGTTAATTACGAAGTCAGTTGATGTCTGGTTGATGTTCCTCTGGAAGTCAGCAATCAACCCGATAAAATTCTGAAAACGTGTTCCCTTTTCGTCGGACATGTTAACGCCATTAGCTATTATTTTTAGATAATTCGGCTTTATCACGTTGGTTCACGGCATCTTGCATAAAAGATTGACTGCTGGGGCAGATCCCATCACACTGTAACAGTTTCCATAAACTGGTTCGGCACTAGTTTTCGCCAATGTAATCATTAGCGAACTGAACATGTGTTGGCCTACGCAACTGGAAAACTTGGTTAGTTTCTCTGACATATTTAGTTCCTTAATGTCACCCTCAGTGTGTGCGCTAGGTTGAATCACGTGAATCTGCAAACAAAAATGGACAAACAATACTTTCAATATAAAAACTATTCATTTTAACTGCAGTCCACCGCCGAGATAATACGGGTTGGTGTGTGTGACCGGCTTGTCTTTTTGAATGCGGAGCTAATTTCGAGAAAAGTGAGGGGTTGTACATTCCATATTTTTGAGTAGACTATGGTAGATTCACTTCAGAACCAATGAGTGATTCTTTCTGGAATCAGATGTTTAGGCAGGTGTACACGCTGATGAGGCTTTAAGGACGCTAGGGTGACTTCAAATCGTGTTGCATGCAGTTGCAATCTGTGATTAATGGGTACCTTACCATTCCGGGTGAGCAAGGGACTTAAATAGTTTACTGCGTTGGGGGTACTCAGTGAGTGGATAATTTCCAGATCAAAATGGTTAGCTTCCTCAACTATATATATCGTGATATGGTCATGGTCGTCAAGGGCTGCTATAAGCATTCTCTTCTGGATGCAGCTGAACGTTTCCCTGCGAGATTTTTCCATCGTAAGGTCTCGGTTCGAAGAAAAATTTGATTAATTATAATGGTGTGTTTAGCTGCGATCCTCTGAGGACTCCACTTAACATTGCATTCTCCAAAATCCGTGGACCCGTGCGTGTACACTTTAAGCGCTCATGTTTCTTCCCTTGTTGACTTCCGTTCTTCGATCGTCTATTTGGCTCGCTTGGACTAGCATGATCCACACCTTAATCTGTTCCCGGTCATTCCGACCTCTTCCAGTTAGTATTTGGGTTGCCAAGCCTTAGGCAGCCCGATTAGACAGTGCACAAGTTGTCTGCCAGTCGGTGTTAGAAAACAGTGCTGTGTGTACCCACGTACCACGTTTGCGTCAATGGAACGTGCACGTGTGCCTGATTCATCATTCATAACATGTCTGTGTTTACTTAACGTACTGTTGGCTATCTCTGATTAGGTTGGGTCATGTGTTCAATCCTGATTGGATTATTGACCGGTGATTTGATAGTTGCTTCATGCTCTTTAGCTTATGTAGGCTACACATTGGTGATTCAACTGCGCTTTCCTGTTGCAATCTTCTTATCTCTCGTACGGTTAAATGTTACACCCATTATAGTAGGCCATCGTGGTTTGACTACACACGAGCCCTTCACTTTCCTTATGCGACGAAACTCTTAACGTCCACCAGTAAGTGGCATGATCAATGCAAGTTGTTACGTTTCCGGTCCTGCCATTCAAAACAACAAATAAATCAAATGAACTTGAAAAGACTGGCTGGTGGTGGTATAGTACATGTTTTATTGTTCGGACTACTTTCGTTACACCTTATCTGGTACATACTGTATAAACGAAAATGTTAAAAGTATGCATAAAACATAGGCGTACGGAGACTGTCCTATCCGGGCATAAAAAACTCCATGAGCAAATGACATACGGAGTACGTGACCTAACCATCGCATGCTGTACAACGCGATTAGTTGTCCAACTGATCATGCATCCCGAGTGCTCCGGAATAAGCGTCGGCTAACGGCCGTGATGCTCACGCGACCAGTCTACTTAATGTGGGCTAATTCACGGAGAAACCGTGGTCAAACACAGCAAGTCTGTTGAACTATCCATTCTAGAGCGCTACGTTTCCGAATCGTAGAGCAAAACAGAGTGCAAACAAACGTCATATACCCTTCCTTTCAGCAAAACCGGGCGTCTTTTCGACGCCATGAATTACGCAGGTTGGCAAAGGCAACTAGTGCTTTTGATATCCTCGCTGATATCTCATCAGCAATATTACGAGCTACTGAGATAGTGCTACTCAAGTATATGGAACTGCACACAATCTCGAGCGGATTTCCTGTAAGAAAAACGGTAGGTGTGGGACTGTCCTAGTCTTGAAGGAGCACTTTGCACTTTGAAGGTGCGAAGCGCAATTCATACGAAACAGCCTGATTACTTACCTTGTTCAGGATGATCTGTGTGCTTTCCGCAGAAGACCCAAGTAAAACGATATCATCCGCACACTCCATGCCGGTCAACCTAGATCCAGGAAAAAGCTCAGCACAAAGCCCACTGGATTCCTCAAGTGCACCTTCCAGAATGTCGTCCATGACAAAAGTGAACAGGAAGGGGGAAATCGGACACCCCTGACGAACACCATTAAATATGATGGACGCAAGAGACGGTTGTCCATAAACCCTCATTCTGCTTGCAGAGTGAGTATACAGTTATCTCAACAGATTCACGTATCTCCCTCGTATTCCCTTGCGAAGGAGACAGTTCCAGAGGACGTTACGAGCAACTGAGTCGAAAGCAGCCATTAGGTCTAAAGTGACCACGTCCGTTAGTTTTCTATGAAAGTGCCGATGTTCTGAGACCGGTCGAAGAGTAGAACTGTGAACAACACTACCAACCGGATCGGAATCCTGCATGTTCTGCTCGTATCTGAATTCCTCTGGACCTATTCAGCCGACGTAAAATCAGGTCAGTGAACAGCTTGGACGTAACGAACACTAGACTGATGCCTCTGTGGTTATCACATAGACGTCGCGCTCCCATTTGAAAACGAGAATTACTGTTGATAAGCACCAATCACGAGGTACCTTTCCAGTCTCCCAAATTGTCTAGAGGTAATTTCTCAGTTCTGATAGCAACCTTTCCCCACCATTCTTGAAAGGAGAAGGAGAGGGGACATGTGGTTCAGGAGCCTTGTTACGCTTCAATAACTTGAGCTCCATGACAACTTCTGCTTCTGACGGAGGACCGTCTGGAATGCAATAACTGACCGTTCACGTCCCGTCGTCCACATGATCTGGTTGAGGCCAGCTGAACTGTTCCTCAAAATGTTCAGCCCACCTGTCAAGTCGGCGCGATTGACTGATGATAAGTGGACCATCTTTTTCGCATATGGTCTCACTTACACCGACTCGACGGCCAGTGAAACCACGTATCAGGGATAAAAGACTTCTGCCATTCCCAGATGAAAAGGCTTGCTGTACCCTTTGAGACTGTTCGACTAAGTAGTGCCTATGGCCTTTGTGCAAGCTTTTAGTAAGCTTGCGTTCAAGTTCTCGACGGTCGTCATCATATTCAGAATCAGGTGTGATCGAGCGACGCTTGTTCATTAGGTTTATCGACGTGATGGAAATCAAGTTCTGTTGCAACTGCACAGCTCTTTCGGAACATACCTGTTCACAGCATGTTTTCATAGCCGCTGCCATTTGTTTCTAGCGTTCTCTAGTTTCCTCACGTTAATCGAACTGGGCAACTTCATCACCAGTGCTTTCTCGCAAGCGCGCTTTACATTCCCTTCGCTCGAAAACCAGGTAAGTACCTTGCATTTACGAGCGCATGTCCTCTGGACAAATGACGAATCAAGGCGGGCACGCACAACAGCAACTGTCCGAGCCCATGCAGTTGTTCCAAAAGCCACAGCGATCCTCAGGAGAGTGGTGCCACATGTAACTGGCTGTCATGTAATCGAGCTAAGTCCACGGCTGAGAAGCACACGGAGGTCTCCATATAATACAGTGCTTCTTCCTGTGTTGGAAAGCAGTGCTCAAAATATAGTGGCTATGGGGTGGGCACAATGGCAACAATCTTTCGTCATTGTCAGTGTGTTGTGCCCGGACACCAAACAAACCTCTGAGGCACTTCTCCTCTGAAATAAAACGACCAAGCTGAGCGTTCAAATTACTCTTTAGTATGATGATCTCTGAGTGTTTCGTTTACCGCAGATGATCAGCGAGGGTGACGTGGGATGAATTTTTGGTAGCATCCAAACAGCTGTCTGTTGGAACGTACGCGGTTATAGTGAAAACACAACGCTTTTCTTAATTGCGGTCATAGACGTTTACAGGTGTATTAGTATAGTGAGGAGGAGCGATCGTGTTATACTACTCACACCACTACCATTCAGTAGTGGGACCAGAAAATAGATTTTGACATCGAAGTAATCACAGGAAAAATACAAGAAAGAACATCGGAATGCAGCATTGCATAAAATGGTTCTTGACACGTAAGGGGACGTAAAGGAACTGAGCATTGACGACGGCAGCAACCGTGACCGTTTGGGCCCAGTACCGTACGCAAATGAATGTTTTTGTTTACTGTCTTGTTGGATCGTAAAACCTGTTGCTTCCCTGAATAAATAACCCTTGTGCCATCCGCGTTTTTGACTCACAACATTGGGTCTGATGGAGCACAATTGATTGCTCACTGGGATCTAATCCAGCAAAGAATGCTGTGTTCTGGAAATCAGAGCGATTCCCAGTTCAGTTTGTTTACGAGTTTCAGCTTCAGTGTCAGCATGAACTCTGAGGGAGAAGTGCTTGAGTCGACATTCATCCAGAGGTGGGCTGAAGTGGATAAAGGAACTAAGGTTGTGAGCCAAGAACACGGATAGTGCTAAGGTTGTTTATGTAGGAAGTAACACGGGTTATGTGTTTGAGCAGGACAAGAAACAGAAACACTTATTTGCATATGGCATTAGTCCCGCAAGGTCCCGGCTGCCACAGACGCCAATGTTTAGCTTATTTGTGTAGCCAGGACTATTCCATGGCATACTGCACTGTCGTCTTGGTGTGCTGTTTCTTTCCGTGTTTCTCCTGCGGCTACTTTGACGGCGAAATCCATGGTGTCGCCCCACTACTGAATAGTGGTAGTTAGCAGTATGGGGCAATTGCTCGACTTCAGCACACTCCTCTCCCCGCAAACACTGTTCTAGCTGCAGCAAAAACCGTTCAGGTTCTCTTCGTTTTCTCAAAGATCTGCGTATCGCCTCGGGGATGTCGATGCTGCTGGTGTGCATTCTCTTCCGCTCAGGGTGTCATACCATTGGTGAAGCTGGCTTCCGTGCACTCGATGTTCATTCCCTCCATTCTTTATCAAATACACCGGGCCACGGCGGTCCACCACCACATACAGTCCCCTTCACTTCGCCAGGAACTTCCTAGATACGGGTCCGGTTGCGCCTGGACTCCGCCGGTCTCTGTATTTAACCTTCGAACCAATTTCAAACACGGCACTTCGATCCGACAACCTTGCAGTTGACTGCTCCATGGAAACTTCTTGTGTGTTTGCCAAGTTATGACTGACTAATCTCCGAGCTTCTGATAAGTCACGCATGCTCATCCATCGGTCTCCCCATAAACCAATCTCCTGATCGACTGGCAGGCGTGACACGGGCCCGTACATTGACACGAACGGCGACTTATTCGTTGCCCTTTGTGGCAAACAGCGATGGGCTAACAGAATCAGTGGCAGTGTTTCCTCCCAGCTCCCTCCTTTCGCCACCAGCCACTTCTTGATTATGCGATTGTTTCGTTCCGTCAGTCCATTTGGTTGAGGATGGTATGACGTTGTACGAATTCTCTTGATTCCCAAACGCTCCAAACAGTTCCGAAACTCTTCACTTTCGAGGCAGAGACTTTGATCAATTAATATAATTCGTGATATTCCATGATCTGCAACGATGTGTACCATTACCGCTCTGCACACAGTGCATGCACGCTGATCGTGTATAGCGGCTGCTTCCATCCACCTTGTGAAATGTTCAGTCATGATTGATCTATTGATTTCCGGATGTGATTACTGGAGAGACCCATCACATCCAGCGACCATAAATCCTCAATCTCACTCACCGGAATTGGTTGTGTGGGAGACTGACTGGGGTAGTTGGAGCTCTTCAGCAGTTGACATTGCTGGCATGCCAACACACAATTGTTAACATCCTTCTTCATTCCCGGTCAGTATTCCCTTTGCCTCAGCATTTCATAAGTTCCATGACATCCCATATGAGCCAGCCGATAACATTCGTTCACAATTGTCCCTCTCAACTCCGTCGGTATAACAGGCACGCTTATTCCATCTCGCACTATTCAACCGCAATTCTGACCAGCACATTCTGGAAGTCTTCACCTCCTGATTCCCTTCGTCTTCTGTCGATTGTTCTCCTGATGGTAGGTGATCAATCACTGCTCGGATTGGTGTATCCATCCTCTGCGCTGCTCGCAACTACTCGGGATCGTTCTCTAGTTCAATGCTATTGATTCCGATCACGTCCTTCCAGACATCATCCACATGCTGAGTTCGGCTAAGCAGATCAGGAACATAGTTCTCTTTTCCAGCTACATAACGAACTGTGAAGTCGTACTCCCATAAACGTAACGCCCAACGTGGCAGCCTCCCTCGGGGATCCTTCACCGATTTTATCCAATCTAACGGTCTGTAGTCAGTCTCTACATGGAAACGTCGGCCGAGCAAATAAGACCTCCATTTTTCCAATGCGAATACGGTGGCAAAACTCTCCTTCTCTATCGTTGAGTAGTTTCATACTCGACTGGCATATTCCACCACACCGCCTTCCTGCTTCAGTACAGCTCCGATTCCCACATCGCCCGCATCCGGCGCGATAACGAAGCTCTGTCCAGTCATTGGCAACTTCAGGGCCAACTGTTCCTTCTTCATCAATTGTTGGATCTCAGTAAACGTTTCATTGGCCTCATCTTTCCAGTGAAATCGACAATCCCTTTTCAGAATTTCGTACAACGGGCTGGCCAGATCATTGAAATTCTTAATGAAGCAGCTATAAAAACCGACACGACCGAGAAACTCTCGCAACGTTCTCTTCGACGTTAGCACCTGTTTTAACTTGACATTACGGTCTACGAGCGCATAAACAGACATCAGAATAACGGTTAGTGAGACGATGGGAACGACGTTCAACGGTAATGAACAATTGACTGTGAAGTATGCATGATTAATACGTATCTTCCCGGCCAACCCAACCACCTAATGCTAACGAATGAAGACAGAGAAAGGACAAGCCTCCGGACGGAGCCACTTTATGCCACTCAATCCGAAGACAACACGGTCACAAACTCAACCACATTTAAAGGGTTTGTGGCCAGTCAGGAAAAAAGGGACAGAAGTGGACCAGACAAAGATCCAGACAGTACAATGATGTCCCAATTGAGGGACGTGCGTGTGGGCGAGGCGCCAGAAATTGGCACGAGACTGAGAACGCTGGTGGAGGGCGAAGTGGCACAGGACCATGCCGAGTATGAAGGTCACTTCGAACAGAATGAAATAGGCCTTTCCAAAGGCAAATGGAAACGGTATTTTCTGGGAATTGGGTTCTTCCCCGACACCTGTCTTACGAGGGTTGGTAGTAGCTGGTCTTCATCGGGTCAACCTGAATGGGAGTCGTTGGTCGGCGTTGCCGACGGTTCCAACACCTGGAAGGACAATTTGTCTTGGCAGTTGACAGATATAAGATTGTCGCTTTGGGAATCTCGAACGTGTCCAGGAGTAGGTAAAATGATATAGTCCCGTGGTCGTCACGGATTTCCACATTGACACCATTACGTGGCCGGAGCTGATTTCGATGACGAACCCAAGATAGAACCTGGGTCAATGAGTAAATGATGACGATAAATCGATGGAGGTGGCAGGACACAACGACGCTCAAGAGAATAAACCTGACTGTTACCACTATTCATAAACAAAATGTCTTACCTAGGTTTCCGAAAACTAACACCTTTCTTGGGCTTCGATAGAACCAACTTACCATACAATTTTTCGAACAGGTGATTCATGAAATTTCCCGATATCATCAAATAATTTTGTTGGCAGAGCTGTAAAGTGACTGATGTGCCTTTTTTTATACGTACCTGATGGAACAGATTAAGCAAAATTGTAGAAGAAATGCACAGTCCAGATCCAACTTACATTTCCTTTCGGACCAACTCCTATAGGGCAATGTATCTGACACATGAATGTGCACGTTCTGCTTATCGGTGAAGACTAACTCTTAAATGGCATCTGGCGATTTAGGACAGATCACTCAGTAACACGTGGTCAGCAATTCCAATAACTCTTATTCAGACGGTCGGGTTAAGTCAAAAAGATATCACAAAAAGCCACCAAACGAGCCGAAACTTATACCGTACTGTTTGACAAAATTACAATGAAAGCGTTCACCTTGAATGGGAATTAACAGGATACATAAATTATCCAACAGAAAAGGTCTTTAAAATGGAGTAATCAAACACGAGTCCGCCAACGGTCGCCAGTAAACGGGAAATGAGTTCATTAAAACAATCGGATACAGAGGAGGGTGACAGCATGTCAAACAGCACCAAGAAGGAGCGGTTTAATAAGTAAGTAATGACGGTCATGAAAAAGAAGAAACGAGACGTTTTGTGTGCAGTTATGGTACAAAATTCATCATGATTGTTTACTACACACGACAGGGACAAATGAAGATAAATTAGGGATCGGCTTTCTACAAACAAACCAAACAGGTTTCAACGAATTCATCGTTCATCGTCACTACGAACATAAGACGACAAACGCACCTGACGAACTTCAACAGATCCAACACTAACCTTCAATCATGGAATCAGTCAAGACTTTCCGTCTGATCGTCACATGACTTCCGACTCCTCAAAGACCATCCAAATGGAAACTGTATTGCCGAAGCCATTCGAAGTAGACTATCGGAACCACAGTTATGCAGTTAAGAGTTTTAGCAGGTGCTTTGTCTATCCTGATCTCAAGATGACCGAACTTAAGACCGATCAAGGCGTCTCAACCTACAAAATGTCGTGGCATAGCGAAACAGTTGTGAGCTCATTTATCGAATTTTTTTGTAAGTAGTCGGACTGAAGTACCGTTCTATTCCTACCATCCCTTATTTAACTATGTCAACACTCGATGAAAGATGCACGTAATTAAAAATATTATGAATACCATATGACCTGGAACTGAGTCCGGAGACAAAATCCGGAGTCCAACGGACGCATCTTAACCTAGTCGGGTGAACGAACCGGCACAACATACCGCTGAAACCACGGCCAGATTAGCTGGCTGTGCGTAGGATGGGGACGTACGCGGATTTCCAACGAAGTCGCTCGATCCCATTGAGCCAGGGTTTGACTACCACGGTCCGCGATCGATAACACCTAGCTGCTCACACACGTCTCAGTAAGCGTTTCAGCGCTTGAAACGTAATGCTGGACTGGGGAAAGACTATGGCCGCGCACAACTTTGTCTGGACGAACCATCAGGATAGAATCAGACGAAACTCCTGGAACCCGAGGAAGAAAACGACGTATCGGTAATCTGACAAGTGAACAACTTATGGGACTGGTCTTTATTTATGCTGCCTGTGGTAAAAATGTGGAGGGGACCCCTAACGAGTTTAGTGCGAGGCATGTGAGTACGCAATCATTTACTTGTATACCGGTCCGAAGGTCGGTTTAAAAAAGTTTGTTGTAACGTGCCGTGTTCATGAACTGCAAAGAAGTGGTTGACTACGCACATCAACAGATGATCGTTCTACCAGTGACGTTCTGCGGCGTGTAAAAAAGTCCCAAAAAAAAGCGTCTGTCGAATCGTTCAAGAATGTAGTCTTTCGAAGTCCGCTGTACACAGGATAATCAAAAGATACAAGTATAGGACATATCGGGAGGCACCATTCCGACAGCTTCGCTTATCGACTGACGGTAATCGTGAATCAGTGAACACGTGGTATTTATCATAAAGTAATAAATATATATTCGACATTGTCTACTGACTTAGCAATATTCTTTCTGAATAGATTCATGCAGTAATTCCATTTTTGTTACGTCACTAATCCTTATCGCTCTTCTCCAATCCTACATCAACACAACCCAAGGCTTATGGTTCGGGCGAGGCGTGTTGAAACACGGATTATTGGGCTTTTTTGATAAAAACGTTACAAGTAAAACTTCCATACACACATACAAACTAGGTCATTCCTATCTGTAGATGCTGCAGCAGAACGTTGTACGGGCTCTGGAATAACTGGGATCACTCGACTACATTTGGTTTCAACAGGATGGCGCAGCAACACATTATGCACTGCGTACGAGAATATCTGCATGAACAATGCAAGCGTAGATAGGTCGGTCACGGTGGGCTAACAGAGTGGCTCCCACGGTCATTAACTGTTACTCTACTGGATGTTTTTCCTTAGGGTTACCTCAAACGCAAAGTCTACGGCAAACGTGCACAAACACTGAGGGAACTCAAAGTGGTCATAGTCTTGGAAGGCAGTGCACTCTCTGAAGCCACTTTGTAATGTGTACTGTCAGAGTGCCTAAGGAGAATGTTTTGTGTGAGCAAAACCGCATTGAAGAGTTTGGACTTTTCCTGTGAAGTGACGATTTATATACTGATGCTTTCTTTTCTAGTTATCTTCGAGTGATGGTAATGCTGATCTGTCAGTAGAATAGCACGTTTGTGACGGTAATTGGCAGATTCGCTTACTTCGTAGATTATTGTCTGATTAAGGTGCCGTTTTGATTTATGTGTAATGAGATACTATAGATTAGATATTTTAGTGCACGACGTATTAGGTCATTATTCACAGGCATGTGTCAAACTGACGTAATATATAAAAAGCTGTTGAGTATGCTGACGGAATATACATGACATGGTGTGTACGAACGTGTCTCGTATAATGCTGTACACGGCAACCACAAGCGTACATCAGGGAGATGTAACCGGTTCTGGTTAATAGTGTCAAGTAGCATTTTCCTGCTGCGTATGGTACGTATGTAAGGTACAATAATTGTACTAGTATCGGTAGTTGTATTCTGAAGACGACGCACTGATCGCCGTCCGCCTATGTGCTCGGGGTCCGATATGATGGTTCGGTGAAATTTGAGCACGGCATTTTTCAAGACAATACAGGCTTCCAGAGAACAAGCACCTCAATCTGAAGAACATTTCTGAACTAGCTGCAAACGTCGATCTCGACAACAACATGCTACTTTCATCACGGCACTAATAAAGTAGTCAGATGAAACATACTGATAGGAAGTGGAACGACAAGGCTTAGTGACAAGACCACAACATTGAGAGGCGTCAAGCGACGCTTATTGCTTTGGTAGCATGATTATAAAAACGTCATACTGGAGACCACAAAGGACGCGATAAACCTAAAAACACAGCATAACGTGCCTGAGATTCTATGGAATAACTGTTAAATTTTGGTCGGTCTTCTAATGAATTGTAAACTTGTTTCGTTCATTAATGATACTTTTAGTATCTATCGTATGGTCAAAAAACTGTGGAGATAGCACAATCTGTTAGGAAAAGACCATGTCTTTACTTTGTTCATTTGTACTCACCGGTGCATGCTGGTTTTTAGTCGAGCATTGTCTTTTAAGCGCTGAAACGCTTACTGAGACGTGTGTGAGCAGCTAGGTGTTATCGATCGCGGACCGTGGTAGTCAAACCCTGGCTCAATGGGATCGAGCGACTTCGTTGGAAATCCGCGTACGTCCCCATCCTACGCACAGCCAGCTAATCTGGCCGTGGTTTCAGCGGTATGTTGTGCCGGTTCGTACACCCGACTAGGTTAAGATGCGTCCGTTGGACTCCGGATTTTGTCGCCGCACTCAGTTCTGGGACATATGGCATATTTTGTCGAACACATCCGAAGGCCAGCTTACCAGATAATCAAACAGACGAAAATTACAAATGTGTCTTGTCAGCCCAAAACACGATTAGAAAATCGTAGATGTGTGCAACCCGTAATTAAAGTAACGATACGAAGCAGGTAATAATCTGGTGAAACCTGTAAGAAATCAAGCCGCTCAGAAATATTGTCACTAAAACCAAGACAGCTGGATTTATAGGTCAGATATAGCCAATCAGAACGTGGCCAGAAAAAGGTATTGGTTCGGCAGTGCATATGTAACACTCTCCTCTCTCAGCGAACATTGAAGGTCTCGAGCTGATATCGGTCAGCTTGTGTGAGCTTGCGCTGCGAACGTCGCAGACCTGCTTTGTAGCCGTGATTAATCTTTGCTTTGAAGCCGATCGCTTTGAAAGTCTGTATATCAGCAGTCTTTATGAACCCGTTCGACTAAAGTGACTCTATGCTGTGGATTCAACCGTGGCTCTATTGTCGATACACAATGCGACCACCAGTTAACTGCAGGTGTGAGTGACATGCTGCAGAGATCACAAGTGTAACAGACCGCCAACTTATAATCTCAGACAATTCACTATGAACTAGATCCAACTCATCCAGTTACATTCAACTCCTGTTTTAGAGGAAAGTGAATGTAATCTTGTTTGTAACTTTCTGCCAACCATCGGCTGCACAGGAGGTTTCCTTGTTGACTCACTTGGAGTCGTTCTGTAAGCGAATAAAACCAATCCAGTTTAATTCACAGAGTTGACTCAGAAGACCATGACTGACACTCTGACCTAAGAGTACAATCATATCATCAAACACAGGATTATATAGTGTAGACATTACTTGCTTAACTTCATTGTTGCGTGGAAATTATAGAGACTCCTCACTAATGAATACAGGTTCATCGCCAACACAAACTGTACCAGGTATTCCAAATGTCGCAAACGAAGATGGACGATATATGATCATAGGCTGGGAATCGCCCTGTAATGGAACAAAGTGGATGAACTACAATAAACATCGATACAAAATAACGAGTGAAGTCAAGGACTGGATTCACCAAGGACGAATAGTGTTCTCGAGACTTCCAATGGCATTGAGGGTTATTCAAAGTTCTCCAGGCGCAGTTGATGGCAAGAAGCACTGGAGCTGAAATTTAATCCAACAATGGACTGTTTCAGCTGACTGTCATTCACTGGCGTTGTAGGAAAAAGTAGCACGCGCGTATAGGAGAGTTTATTTCGAAAGTGTTGTGTCACTATTTTTTACCAGGTCAAACATGAATGTACAGTGCAATCTGATGCACCAGTTAGGCGAGACTAGCAAAAGGAAGCATAATTCAATGAAAACATCACAGGCATATGTTTTGAAGTAGACAGCTATCCAACCGGTCTGAGTACCAATTACACGCAACTACATCAGACTATCGGTCGGACCAGTGTAATCCACATGTATTTATTGTCATGGTTTATCCGGCTAATACCAAGGATGTAGTGGTCCCTACAGATTTTTAAATTGATATTCCTGCCATGACTCCTAACATGAATCGAAAGATCATTCCGTTACCATCTCAGTACCCAGGCGCTAAAACTAACATGTCGCAAGTGTCTTTATACTCGCTACTTCCGCATGGGCATAGTGAAGTTTCTCGAGAAATCGTAGTCGCGCTGTCTGCGGTGGTTTTAAGTGACAGTCCAGGAAATACAACAATCGCATAAACTTTGTTGATCCGTTCAAGCTATGAACGCGTTCATATCAGCTATTATCTCTCGAAGTTATGTCAAACTGCAGATGAGAGTGCGAACGATTATATCGCTTACATTCAACAAATTATGCTTCATTGTATTTACGACGAGATTCCTTCCACCGAATTCGGAAAAGCCACGAGCATCCAGAACAAGCGATCTTGTGAAAAACTACTGTCTGAAGGTGAATCTACCTTAACCTTGAAGAAAGCCTGTACTATTGTTTGACAGCTGGAAAACATCTTGAAACGAGCAACCGGACTTTCACACGCGGCCGTTATTCAGGTGGTTGTCAAATCAACCAGCGGGTCACCGAAACATTCGAATAGATCATATGTTTGCTGCCAATGCTGAAGCAAACACTCTCCGGTCAGCTGATATCATCATAAGCAAACAGTCTGCCACTTGTGTGGAAAAACTAGTCATTTGGTGTGTGTGTGTGTGTGCGACAAGGGTTGCCTACTATCAGTCAAAGGTTCTACTGAAAGCGATTCCATGTTTAACCTTGTTTGAAGTGTTATAACAGATAGCTGTTGTCGGCTCCCACCCCATTCTTTGCAGCTGGAACTCGAGGGCCAGAACGTTTATATGGATACTGATACAGTAATGTTGATAGCATGGAGGTCTCCTTGACCTATTTCTCGACGAGTTGTGGAGTCATGGGTGGCGAACTAGAAACTGCAAAATAGTAAACTACTAAAAATAGCTATACAGATGAATGTGACGACCTGTGCAATAGCATCTCTAAAAAATGAACAACCCGAGGCATGATATAAAGCTTTCGAAGTACTGATAGTAGCTGATGGAAGTTGTTTCTCTTAGAGTGCGCAAAACAAGGAGGACTGCGAAGAACGAAGGACAATTTGAAACGGCCGTGATGACGAAGAAAAGCCAACTTGCTTTCGATCATTTGCAGAATGAGGACATCAATGAGAGAAAGCTTTCGTGAAAACAATTGGTAGTAATAGGTGTGATGTAAGTAGGTCAAAAGTATGAAGGTGATGCAAGCAGTGCTAACTTTTCCCTGAAAGTTACCTTACTGTGTTCCAGTTTAGAGATAGATGTTCTACGATGAGCAGTAAACTGAACGGAACAGAAAGTGACATCGGACGGCATTATGTAAGGCCGGTTACAGTTGAGCGGTCTGGACTTAGTTCAGAACCTTTCGATTGGCTGATTGCTCTGGACACTCCGAATAAGTGATGGAAAGCACTGGAGTTATGGTATCCGGAAGAAGACATCAAACAGGATCTGCGTCGCCGGGATGCTCGCCTTGCAGTGTCGTAGCCCAAAAGTCCGTAAACTGGTTAGCTTTAAAGTTACTGTCAAGATAGGCATTACGCTATTACCCATTGGGGCCAGCAGAAGAGGAATGTTTATGACACTTCTTGTAAAAGGTTCTAAATATGCTCGTACTTTATTCGGCGTAGCTGCTTGTTATTGTCGTAGGTGGTTTGTGCGAGTTTTCGTCGCCAGGGCGGACGTTATATTGGTGGGAATTTGCGTAAAGTAGCCGGTCTGGCTGACGTCTGGTCGTATTAGAAAAAGGTAAGCCCCACGGTGATCACCAGTTCATATAGACGATCGTTTTATGGGCAACCAGCCATTTGCGTCTTTGTTTTAGAGAACAGTACTTGCTGCTTTATGTTGATTTCGTTTACGAAGTTTAGGGTTAAAAGTGGGTCTTTAGTTGTGAGTAAGAGGCGGCTAACAGCTTGTTGAAAATCATCCTTGGATTATAATGGAACGAGGATTTAGGGTTGTGTTGATAACAGAGCATTTGTCAGCATTGGTAATATGACTGAGCTTTTGGAGGAAGTATACTGAGTGATTTCCGGAGGGTAGGGGGCTATGATACATCTGATTAACTGGAGGTAGAATATGGTTATTGATCAACTGAGTTCTAGAGAATCCGGACTATTAAGTAATCATTAGGTTGTCATATCTTTGATGCGCTGTCGGAGTGATGGTGTTCATTAGTGAGCGGGTGCTTGCTTATTAGTTGTGAACGACTGGGCTAGGGGTGAACTGTGTTTGTATGTTGATGTGAGGATTGGCCGTTGAAAGCATTCATAGACGTGTGTAGAGATTGATGATGTCTGGGAAAGGTTACTATGACTTTACCGAAGTTTGGAGTCATCATCATCAATGTCATATTTGAGTAGGGAGGCTGGTTGCGTATATGAGGAGTATTCAAGGCTTGGTGCCAGAAAAGATGATCTTCAACAGTCGGAATATGTTTTCGGAATGGGTGGAAGCCCCATGGATGGTGGTGTGTAATATGGACGTAGTGATAGTTCCGGGGGATGAAGGTACGTCGGTCGATAGGTCAGAAAAGGAACTGCGACCGATAGATGTTCTCGGTACCGTTGTATTGAATGTAGACGAGTTCCATGAAAATGATTAGTCGACTTTCAACTGTGTCGGCACTGTAATTTGAGAAAGATACCATTGATCGAACAGCTAGGTTGTTCCCTTAGTCCCTTTCACGCTACTAAGCATGACCTCGTCTACTGTCGACCAACGGTGTCATGAAGATGGAAAGCGAGCGGGTCTTCCCAAGGTGTACTCGAAAAGATGTGCATGTCTCTTGCGTAGTAGCACATCACTCTGAGTCATAAGGTGTTGGTGGCCTGCGGTGTAGGTGAAAGTGAAGGTTTTGTTCAGGGCGAAAAGTGGGCTGCAAAGTAGTGTTTGAGTTCATCCGATGTGTTACACCTTACACCACAAAGGGGGTAAGGAAAAAGTTATCGGTTTCAATCGGGCTACAATTTCCTCCGACAAGAGTCGTAGATATCGTTGTGTCGTTAATTAAAGCCTGTAGGTTGCTGCACCATATATCCTGGTAGGATTGGATCCACGCCATGGACCCTTGATAGGTTCCCTCCCGCAAGTATAGAGACGCTGCTTAAGGTCACGGTGATTTGTGCGGCATAGCATGCATTTTGAATTCCAGAGAATGTGAGGCCTTGGAGTGTGGAAATTGGAGAGAGGTAGTAGCTTGGGATGCATGGTGTCCGAGAAAGAAGAGACCACAAATAATAAGTGTCCCCGTACGGGAAGGTGACTGGGTGTGTAACGCGGCAATTCCAGTAGTCGGCCAATCGAACGCGAGCAGATTTCGGCGGCCGATCTATTTCTTGTAACAGAGGCGGGAGGCGAGTAGCGGAATAAATGCTGCTGCGATGCGCAGTCAGGTTGAGTGGACAAACTCACTCAGGCAAGGCAAGACTAATAGGTAAATTAGAATGCAGACAGCTCGGGAACCATCAAGTTGGACGGAATATTAGCGACACTTAGAAAAAATCAAAACCTGGGCAAACTGACTGGAATGTTGACAGGAGTAGGACAATGGATAAGACAGAGTGATCTAAGCCGATGCTTTGAGCCACCCAGCTATGTGTAATACTAGATATGTCTTAATGTTTTAACTGTCAGATGAGACAGCAGTCAAAACTGTACAGAACTGTATATACAACATGTGCGCTTACTAATGTGTAGGGTAGAAAAATATATGCCTGAAGATTTGATTAACTTGGGGAAATATGTGAGTGTTCAAAAACCTCAATACTTTTAAAAGTAGTTGCACGAACTGACGATTACTATCATACGAAAGCTCACCGAAACTGCCTACAAACTATGCGAGGACTATACCTTTTTCCATACTGGTTTCTCTTCTAGGCATAAGAATGTACCTTTCGTGTAAAAGCTTTTCGTTTTAGTGCAGTAGAATTTCTCCATCGTATTTTCAGGTTGTGGAAGTGGTTTATGGTTGGTCTAGTGGACTCATATTTTGCGGCCTTTTTGATAGTGATTGCACGCATTGGCTGCTGCGATAGGGTGATGTCCGAGAGAAAACTTGAGTTGTGAAGGCCGTTAAGTTGGACAATCGAGGTGTAGAGTCCAGCCCAGAGAGGCAGAAAGTACAAACCAATGAATATCGTCAATCATCCTGTGACCTACAACACGAGTTCGCACTCTCTGCCTCTCTGGGCTGGACTCTACACCTCGATTGTCCAACTTAACGGCCTTCACAACTCAAGTTTTCTCTCGGACATCACCCTATCGCAGCAGCCAATGCGTGCAATCACTATCAAAAAGGCCGCAAAATATGAGTCCACTAGACCAACCATAAACCACTTCCACAACCTGAAAATACGATGGAGAAATTCTAGTGCACTAAAACGAAAAGCTTTTACACGAAAGGTACATTCTTATGCCTAGAAGAGAAACCAGTATGGAAAAACCTATAGTTACCAATAGACCATAGATCACAGAGTAAGGTGAAGAATGCCGTCTTCAGGCGCCTAAGGATGATCATAGGTCGAGCGGGTCCACAATACCTCCAAACTCTGTATCGCTCCCTCATGTGGGCATCATGTGCCGAACAAGTGTCTTTGTGAGATGGATCCATTTTTCACGCTCTCTTCAGTCGCATAACGTCATTCGAAGTGTCTTGACTACCCCTTCAGTTCGGACGGTTCAACGACAAGGAACCATGCGATATGATCTTATAATTCCTGTAATTTTACTGTAGAGCAAAGCGTGCGTCCGCAATCGACTTATCCGTTTTGTACAGTTTGTCTAGCGGATCACGAGGTTCACAGCGTGAGTGGACGTGTATCAAGTGATCCTAAATATCGTCCAGTCAAGATACAGCTGGGTCACGTGACACGTAGCAATAATACAAGGGAGTGTTATACAATGTTAAGTAAAGGTAAGTGGTGACACAGAGTTTAAAGGTTAGAAGAGGCTCAAGTACAAGAAATCTGGACTTCGGATAGATTCGAGCCAGTGAAAAAGCAACACGCCCAAACGTGGCAAGCACTGAACCAACTGGGCCACGAAACCATGCCATGAGCTCGAAAATCTCACATCTGAACCCAGTCGATCATCCGTTCCACCATCTCCAATGGAATTTTCCAAATGGTTCACACAATCGACTGTTCCAGCAGAACTTCTCGAACCGCTCACGATGAGCTCAAGTGTGAGATTTTCAACCTCTTGGCTTGGCTTCATAACTCAGCCGGTACAGCGCTTGCCACATTTTGATATGCTGGTACTTTTGCTGGTTCGAATCTAGCCGGAATCCAGATTCTTCACAGTAGGTTTCTTTTTTAATTCCCAAATTTACCAAACTACCTATCAGTTGAGATTGCTTATCATTAGGTAGTTGATTTTCTGAAGTTTGCTTATCATTAGAATTTTATTGGATTTTGTTGAAATCAGTGCTTAGCCATTTTGAAGTACTTACCAGTCCCATATTTTTCTACCCCTTGTTCCACATTAAAATCCATAACAATGAATTGGTTTTTATCTCATTTAGACGATACCCTCGTCGCTGACTCTTTTACCGCTTTATTAACGTGAATTTCTTCAATCAACACTTAAACCGAGCGTCTATGTTATTACCCTGACGAATAATGTTTTTCTGTCTGTTGAATCTATTACACATTTCTATTGACGTTTAAACAGCTACATTTCTGAACAACCCCCACAACCGGCTTATGTTTTCTTACTGACCTGCTGAAATATTTATCACATCCAATGAGCAGCTGGCTCTTTTTAATCTTGATTAACCTACTTCCTGCTCTCTTCCTTATATATTGATCTATTTAATCAGCTGTCTCACAAGAATGGCTTATCTTTACATAAAAGACTCTATTTTCGATCTGAATGTCATCCAGCTTTGTCGTGCTTGGATAACGCGGGTCACTCTACATTCAACTGTTGTTTTCATGACGTGTGGCAACTCAGTTGTGGACTTTATATCAAATTTATTCTTGTTCCATTTGGAACTGCATTCAACTAGTTGTTTTCACTGCCGACACCATCAGTTGACTTTTGGGTTGTTTGATGTCCTAACGTCATTTTACTTTACCTGGCGTTCGTTATTGACTCTATCGACATCAAATCGTTGGACGCAGTTAGTAAAACGTGATCTATCGACCACAAGTTATCGATGCTTCCGTGATCGTACTCAACATTAACACAGAAAGGGGGACTTTTGGTGAAATCTGCTCACTTCCTCAGCTGTCCAGCCCACAAAGCAAACGGTTACTTAACTGGCCAATCCGACATTCAGCTCTCAAAGACAGTGCTATGTTTGGATTGAGCCGTTGCGTCGTCATATCTTTCTGCCATCTTCCTTGTTTATTATTGAACAAATGACTACAAGAATGTTATCAATCCATGGGATGGTGAATTTCTTAAATGCTTATGTAATTTGCTAGACACATAGGCTTGGTAAAAAAAAACCTCGAATTCATGTATCAAGTTAGAACTATGGGTAAAAAATGCGAGTGGCCAATGACCGAGATTGCCGTCAGCATTCAAACGGACTGACGTGTACAGTCCAGCATATGTACAAAGTGATTTATTCTGCATGCAGCTGAACTCTATGGCGCCTAGACTACCCATATTGAGCAGTGGCAAAACACACATATGTTTCATTTAGCTTCTATGTCCAGCACAGGTGACGGCCAAACACAGTTTTGAAATAACTTAAATCTCCGAACCTTCACTACTGATTCAAACCATGCTCAGTTGGTTCAATGAAGACAGTAACTTTAATCTAACTGTGAAGTCCTGATCGCGGGGTTATCGACTGGATAGAACAAAGTGATTCTGTTCATTCTCTTTTCGAAATGATCGGGCAAACTTAACACTATTCATACACGGTTGTGGTTGAGCGTTTGGATTTGATTAGGCGGTCATGCCTATTGTGAGGTTACTGGTATTGTGATTAACACGTTAGTTTCACAAGCACGAGGATCAGAGTGCGGACTTTGATCCAGACAAGGATATACACTAACGATGAGCTCAAATAAAAGCGAAACTCGGGTCTGGTGCTTCCTTTCGAAGTATGCTAGCCGAAAGGCTTATCTGAATACGAGGGCTGCGATCAAGTGTGGGTGGTGTTCAGTTTTGAAACAATTATTTACGGCAATTCATTAATACAATGTACAAGAAAGTGTGGTAATTAGATACGATAAGTCGGCCATACCCAGTGTGAGATCAATGGGGAAGTGATCGGCACGGCTGCCTCATTAAAACATAGCTGGAGTCCAAATCTGGCCGTGTCAAGGATACACACTACTGACGATCTTTGACCTGAGTGGAACATGAGTATGACGGTTCTTATGGAATAAGGCTGACTGGAATGTATATAGGGTTGTGACAACTGCGATGACCTGTGAGGGGTGTTCAATTAATACCAACGAGGTCCCCTACCACTTACCAGTAATCAAAATACCGCTAAACTTGTTTGATGATTTCTGTTATTTTAACCTGGAGAGAAGCCCTAGTCTTGTGGTCATCGATTGAAGTTAACAGGATGGTCACCCTGACAACTCACGAGGATAGCGAACAATATGTGCATTACTCACAAACGAGTGCAACTGGGCGTTTGCATACGTTAGTTCACTCATGCCTCGTGTATGGTCAATGGCAAAGTGGTCAACACATTTGTCTCTTGAGAACGTAGTCGGAGTTCAAATCTCGGCAGCAACAATGATAAGCATTGTAGTGAAGAGTTCTAACAATAACGGAACCTGAGTATAGGGCCTCTTTTCGAAGGTGTTTGATTGGAATCTCTATAGGAATGCGACAGCTGTGCTGAGTGATTTTCAATTTATACCGACCAGAAACTCCCACTACTTATCAGTACGCATTAAGTGTTGATGTGAAGGCTAGGAGCTTTTGGATGTAGGTGATCGACTTAAACTAATCAGCAGCAGAGACGTTAGACGCCCACTGATGACGGTTAAGTTGTATGTTTGCTGCTCGTATTACTCTGACAAGTCTATGGACTTTCCACCACCCTTAAACGCATTCGGTGTCTACTTAAGCGGCAGGGGTGTCTAAACCAAACGCCTTATACATGTAACTCTAATGACTTTCGCAAATGCCACGCTTTTCAAAGAATGTCACTCACGAGCATTAAGGTGTTCTTTAAACAGTTTGCAAGGCATTATCTGTTCCGCTTCCACTGCTTCTCACATGCAGTATGACAACGAATCGCCCAAAGTGATAACCTTTGGTCATCACCGTCCTCAAAAGACTATGAAAAAGCACCAGTCTGAAAATCTAAGATATATGTGCCAAACATATATAGTTGCCGTGACCTCAGAAGTGGGCCAGTGTGCGCCAGAGAGTCTGTTATTCAGTAAGCGCCACATTGCCTTAGTACATCTACGAACCCAACTCAGTCAGAAAATGGCTACAAGGCCAATGGAAGCGAGTGAGCGACCATCGCTTCAACAGTCAGCTGACCTCATTTGTGTTGATAACAAGAACCATGCTTCCCAGCTACTGTGACGCTATATAGTAAGCCTGCCGACTCCAATTCTCATTTTGCTGGCCATAAAAATACCCCCTTTCCTCCGTTGACCTTGGTCATTCAGGCAAACGTTCGCAACCAAACTACTCAAAATCTAGGACACTCGTGCAACTACGGTTGACCCATCTGGTCAAAGTAGACGAAAACAAACACGGAAAAATACGGTCCAATCACCTTGACGGACACTGTAAAGTAACCACTTGCTGGCGGCATCCGAAACGGATTAGCCTGTCACAATGACCGAAGACAATGGAAGCCTGTGCCTTAACCAACAACGCAAGCGGCTTGCACTGAACCGCTTGCGATTCCATCCAAACACCACGTATCCGGTGTAAATCCGAAGAAATGAGACCAGTAGGTGTGTGGAAGTAAACACTGTAGACACGAGCACCGGCATACCCAAGATAATATTACCAAACTCGTCGATGGTTGTGTGTCGGTCTATAATTGTGTTTAGTCTGCCTGACAGCAGTTCAGCAATACTAGTAGGTTGCTCGGAACGCGTCAGAAAGGGATTTTTAAGATCTTCTAACGGGGGTTTTCCAGATATTTCCCCAAAGCAATTTCAGAGATTACGAAAGAGTTCTGATCTTAAGTAGACTCTCATGTCGAGTCGGATACAGATTGTCCTTCATACCATAGATGACCTGGTGAAGCTAGTGACGTTGTCACAAGTCAGCGACAACAGAAATGAGGAAGAAGACACACGCCTACGGTCGTTGTCTCAGGTCCAAGTAGATAATGAACGTAGTCGAAGGAGCACTATAATGTACAGCGGGCATGCTAAATCAAGTTCTGATTTCGTTAATCAGTCAGTGCATGATCTAGACCAGTGGAGATTCCTAATATCACTGACCTCTCCACATTAACAATCACCGACGTAAGTGATCTATCGCGGTCGACTTACTTAGCTTCGGAAAGTGAGCTTTGACTTCTGAGAACAACCGTCTTAAGAAGAGAAGTGATGGAGCAGGCGCATACAACTTGGCCAGCAACCCACTAATAGCTGCCTGTTGGGATGTGGTCCAAGTTTGGCAGACCGAGAAAGAACAGATTCGAGCGGAGACAATTGTGTACTATCCTAAACCTAATACAATTGCTTCTACTGTTGCCCCAGATAACTTTTAAGCAGCTGCCAATTACAGTCCAAGAGTTTAAAGAAAAACTTTCATCGTCATTCCAATAGAGGAGGGCTGCTTCACTGTACCTTACAACAAATTGCCTCACCGCTTCTAACTAAATGAATCTGCTCGAGTAGATTCATCTGCTATGCACACTGTAAACAGTCAGTCTGCCTCATGCTATCGTTTTTACACCATCGCGGCCCTACTCTTTAGTAAACTGGACGAGTTTTGTGACCTCTGCTCCGGGTAAACCCCATATACAGTAGGCTTCTCGGAGACCTGATGTAAGGGGGAAGTGCAAGACAATAAATTGTCCAACTCTGATGTGATAGTGTTTCGCAGTGGTAGAAAAATGAGTTAAGTAGACGGTGTAGCACTTATGATCGAACATAAAGACCTCAAGTATTTGTGACAAGATGGCAAGTAGTTACCGTCAATCAAAACTTCACTTGGTTGAGTGGTGTGATTTACAGTTAGCCTACTGCATACAGAGATGCCGACATGGACTTGCACAATGCTCTGCGTAGAACACCACTTTTCAATTATATTCAGACGATGATGATGAGAGATTTTGATCACCCAGAGCTAGGCTTCACGAACCACATAGTCAGTACTACAACGTCTTTCTTTACTTGTGGATTTCTTCGAGGCAATAATGGAAGCTGCAGGGTTGCAGCATGTCCACTTCTATACAAGGCGGCGGGTAGGCTAAGCGCCGTCTTGTTTTGATTACCTTCTTATCAACGAGGCTGACATGATGGGCAATCTAAATGTCACAGCTCCACTTGTTCGAAGTGATCGTGGAATGACTGAATCCAGCTATTTACACAGAAATAGACAATATATCCTCAAAAGTACAGATCTAAAGACTCATTACAAGGCAAATTTTGCAGGGATGAAGAAACGGCTTAGCAAAGTTGAATGGTCTGGCTCCATTACCACTATCAACCTAAACGATCACTCGCAGCTCATTGTTGAGAAAATCCCCGTTAATAGACATATTCCACTAAAGTATCCCGGCCTGAGACACCTAATGAGTAGAACCAGACTTGCGATTATATTGAAACGCTCAGCCTGGAACAGGTAACGACTAGAACAAATTGAACTTGCGTTTGTTGAGTGTCATGTGGCACAATCGTATCACGGCTGTTGTCAATTCTGTTATCGACACGGTTTTGCCCAAAAGCCGAAGATTAATCCCAAGTTTTTCTACAGCGAATTTGTAGCACACACTAACAGTATGGCTGACATTTCACAACCGCAAACCTCTGGTGAAATTATTAATACAAATACAAAGGCGGTCAACACACTCGGTAGACAGCACGTAAGTGTACACAACTATAAATTGTGAGCGACTTTTGGGCACATAAGCAGCGAATTGATTAAATTACCCCAAATTTCGGTGTCACCAGTCAGAGTCCAACTAGAGAACCTATTGACTCACAAATCACCCGGTCCAGACTTGATATCGTCTGTCATTTTGAAAAACTGCGCCGTGGAATTAACAAAACCGCCTACAGCATTTTTCAATTGTTCCTCATCAATCGATCTTTTACCGAAAGCCTGGAAGCAGTTCATAATCACACCTATCTTCAAAAGTAGGTGCACTGACAGTCCAGCGGACTGTCAACCAGTAGCGTTATTTTCAATGAACTCTAAAGTAATACGGAGTTTACCAGATGACCCTTTCCGGACAAAAGTTGAAAACCCTCAGCTCATCATCAAGCAACAACGTGCCTTTCTTAGGGGATACTTATGCGTCACGAATCAGCTGATTTCTCGTGACGTTTGGACAAAGACTTCAGATGCAGAATTTGCTAAAAACGCAGTTATTCTGGACTTTTCCAAAGCCTTTGATAGGGTCGATCGTTCCATCTTACTGTGGAAGCTGAAGAGTTATCGCCTTGATGAGCGCTTATTCACCTGGTTGGAGGAATATGTGACTGAACGTAAGTTCAACGTGAAGGTGAGTGGACAGCTGTCAGAGTGAATCCCAACCAACAGCGGCGTTCCGCAAGGATCAGTCTTAGGACCCCTGTTAGTCATTGTTTCGTTCTTGAACTACCCAGTATAGTCAAACCACCGATGATATCCTACGCCGATGACATTAAGCCCTGGCGAGTTCTAGAGAGCACGGAAAGTGCAATAACCTTACAGAACGATTTGAACCGTCTAAATCAGTGGTTACTAGGAAATGACTTGCTGTTCACTGTCAACAAGTGCAAAGTCATGAACATTTGCCACCAAATTTGTGCCGACCACCAGCTTGGCGACACAAAGCTACTCGTGCCAGCAGGTCAACGCGAACTAGGAACCATGATGGCACACAGTGCAAGTCTGTCTACAACTTTTGAGGCCATCGGTAAGAACGTACAGGTAAACCTGGATATAGTAGGAAGATGTGAAACAGTCAGACCTGAGTTATCCACTAGTACATGCACCTATGAGATCCGCTGACATATGGAAACACAATTTCAGATTTGTCACTGAAATCTGTAGAAGGTTTGCCCCCGTATGAATTTCAATAAGGCCGAAACTGTTGTTGTGAGCCAAGAACGCGAATGGCACGAGGTTTATTCATTCAAGAAAGCAACACGTGTTAAGCGACTAAACAGGACAACAAACAAAAACACTCATCTGCACGCGGTATTCCGCCCCAAACCGTCTCGGTTGCCACAGACGCCAATGTTCAGTTCCTTTGCGTAGCAAGGACCATTTTGGGCGATGCTGCACTCCGATGTTTCTTCTTGTATTTCTCCTGCGTCTACTTCGATGTCGAACTGTATGCTCTGATCCCGCTACTGAATTGGGTGCGTACAGACAAAATAGTAGAGTGTCTTGCTAGCAATCATGGCTGGATTCCAGGGTTGCGTATGACGTCAGGTGTGGAGAAGTGAAATCGTTCACTAAGGGGTTGACCACTGTAGATCAGTTTCGTCTGCCAGACTGGGGCAATCGCGACTCACGGAGTCAGTGGCTTGAAACGTTAGGTGAGATGGCGGCCAACCGACTTCAATGGCGTGAATGTTGTCTTTGGTTGTTCTAGTTGTTTGTGAAGTGATTGCACTTAATGACGGTGGCAGTGAAAGCCGTAAGAAAGCTGTCATACTGATGACGTTTTACTTTCACCTACAGCTTGGTTTTTGTTTGTAAGGTGTAGACACCTTGGTGTTGTATATCTGAATGTAGACGATGCTATTTTCAGTAGTTCGGTCCCTCCCTGTCCCCCTCTTTCTGTTCTCTCTTCCTTCACAGGGTTTGCTTTTTCCCGTCATGGTTGTGTGGCAGTTAAACATCAGTGAGAACCACTGGTGTACTGCTGTCTGTGATAATGATGATGAAATCGGAATATTTGAATTCTTCTTAACTTACGAAGAAACGAGATAGGCAGTGAAATAGAAGGGGTGCGGACAAGTAAGAGACAGATGAGTAAGTCAAATGCCGTGCATACACTAAAGCGATCAGCAAGTGATGTGAATAGTCATTTCAGCCAATCAGTTCGTGTTAGATTCCCATGAGGAAACTAAAAGGGGGGGTAGTATGAACACAGTGAGAAAGTGTTAAAAAACAACAAGAATTCGACAATGAAGAGATGAAGGCTTAGAATAAAAATTTTCATTAGTGAACGGCCCCTGCACAGTGTATTACCAAGGTATTGTCTGATTAATTACCAAATGCTACTGGACACACAATGTTGGTTTCTTAGGGTGTATGGCTAGCTCATCGTAGAAGACTAAAACGCGTTTGTCTATAGTTTGACAAACAGCATGGAAAGCCCTCAAAGGATCTACTATGTGACCAGATTCGAGCAAGCGTTTTGTCATGGCACTCTTAGGTGTCCCAGTTTTGGTATCCAGAAACCACTTCGGACTGTGATCAGAGATTCGAGTATGTAGTACCCTCAATATACAATCTACATACTGCAATCCACATGTACAAGTAAATTCATCATTAGGCTGGACTAACTGTGGTATGTTGTCGCTGCACACCCATTTCTTTATCCATATGAATATAATTTCTTTTTTGTAATTGGTGAAAACGAACGAAATTTTGTTCGATCGTACACCTTGCGTATCTAATTTGGCCTTATTCAAACTTATTCAGATTTCTGATGAGTAGTCGGGGATTTGGTTAATTTCAAGTTGAACATCACCCACAATTGATCGCAGCCGTCGCATTCCCATAGACTTTCCAGTCGGCACCTTTCGGAAAGAAGCACTAGACTCCAGTTTCGGCCTCATTAGAGCTCGTCAGTAGTGCATATCATCGCCACTGCCGGGACTTGAACCACGGGCACGCTGTTCATGAGGCAACTGTGTTTACCACTGCGCAATTGACCCCACATTAAGCACGACCGAATTATCATATGTGAACGCTCAACCACTTTCGCTTGTGAGTAATAATCAGGTTGCCCAGTCGTCTCGAAATGGAGACACAGATACTGTCTGTTAACTCCGATCGACAACCCCGGGATTAGGACTTCCTAGACAGGTCGAAATCTCCCATCTCATAAAAACTGCTAGACGATATTTTAGATTACTGATGAGTAGTCGGGGATTTCGTTAATTTCAAGTTAAACGTCACACCTTACTGAAGAACTAGTTCCAACCTGCTAATTTGTAAACATAACTCAAAAACAGTAAACTGGATTATTTATTGCTCGACAAATTTCGCGGCATCTAATTAGGTACATAATATGCAGTGTTGGTTTTTATATAGCTCGGTCAAAAAAAGTTGCTGAGATGAGGTGTATCAACAGAATTGTAGTGAGGGTGAGCGATCGTACTGTACCACTCACACGACTGCCATTCTGGAGTGGGATCAGAGCAAATAGTTCAACATCGAAGTAGCTGCAGGAGAAATACAAGAAGAAACATCGGAGTCCAGCATCGCCAAAAATGGTTCTCGCTACGTAAAGGAATTGAGCATTGGCGTCTGTGGCAACCGAGACGGTTTGGGGCGGAATACCGCGTGCAGATGAGTGTTTTTGTTTGTTGTCCTGTTTAGTCGCTTAACACATGTGTTGGTTCTTGGATAAATAACCCT
>LUCH01004262.1:38578-49078 GCA_013368495.1 Paragonimus heterotremus | reverse complement strand
GGGGTTTTTGTCGTGACTCCTTCGACTTTTATCAACTGCTGTGTTGAAGAACCGGTGCACCAGTCTTGTGCTGAAGAAGACGTGTGTAGGGATTATGTCGACGCCGAGTCTTCAAAATTCCAGTGGATAAATATCAAGGATTTCAAGAAGAGACTCGTAAGAGAAATTCCGCAACTCAGTGGCCATTTTGGTGGACGCTCGATGGCGAGTATGTCCTTCTTCAAGCCGGTGTATACGACCTGATTTGCGTACTCAATCCATGGTCTTATATGGACCCCATAGAGCGATTGAAGAGCATGCCCGTCAATGCGGGGAATGGTTCATTTTATCATCCCGAGTCCCAAATCCCTGTTCGGCGGCCATCTGGTGGTGATAAGTAAAGGATAAGCCGGTCGACAGCCAACTCCCTAGGTGCTTTTTAAGGTCAACTTTCGTGATATCTGCTGCACTTTGTGCACCATGTATCACAAATAGGTTCCCCGAGTTTTCTCCAAGCGACATATGTACACACTTACTATCGTTTACTGGGAGACTCCAGTCTTCCGATCAGACCTCAATACGGTCGAGGTCAATTTGCAATGCACCGGGATCAAAAGAATTCCAAATATATAAGCAACTAGCATAATAGAAGGTATTGCTGGAAATAAGGTTGGGAAAGTGATTCGTGAATACTAGAAACAACAACGGACCAGGTACGGATATTTGGGAAACTCCAGTGGAGATCGGAGCAGGGGAAGATATGTCTAATCCGGTTTTTACCCAGAAAGGACGTAATCCAGCGGAGAACCTCTTCTTGGATCCCACAGGCTTCTAGTTTATGTACAAGAGGACCGTGTGGGGCACGGTCAAAGGCTTTGTCAAAGTCAAACAAGACAGCGTCGCAGATATGGTCATTGTCTTTGACGTCTGTCAGACTATCCATGAAGGTAAACATATTGGCTATGCATGACCGGTCGGAAGGAAGCCATGCTGGGTAGATGAGTAAAGGTTATTCGAGAATAAATGCTCAGGAATGGCGCGTTTTAACAGGCGCTCCATTACCTCGCATGGGATGCTGATGAGGCTGATCGGCCGATAACTAGCAAGGGAGTGATGATCGCCTGTCTTAAATATAAGTATGACAATCGCCCCTTTCCACGCCCCCGGAAGAGTGCTGGTCCGAAGTGTCTGTTTAAACAGGCTATGGAGGGGCACTGTCAAACCAAGGTCCACTTCTCTGAGGATCCGCGAATGGGTCCCGTCTGGTCCCTTCACACTATAAGGATTGATCTTAAGCGAGAGATCCTGGACGTCGAGCACAGAGAATTCAGCCGTTAGGAGTGGGTATTGGAAATTTCTCCCCGGGAGAATTAGCTGCAATTTTGGCTGGACCACATTGTAATCTTCTGAATGGTATTCTCTGAACATCTCAGCAACCACCTGAGAGTCGGAGGAGGTTTCCCCGTGGGGAAGCCGCGGAGGAAGCTCTGAGGATTTAGTTTTTCTCTGCTGACGAATGTACTTGAAGAGTCAGTTCTTGTTCTCCCGAGCTAACAGTAAGATTTTTTGATTGTGCCTGTTTGGTGTGTTGACGGATTTCCCGCCCGCACCTGTTTCGTATAGAGCGAAAGGTTTCTAGATCCTCCGGCTCGTCCGTTAGTTTGTGTTAGAGAGTAGACGAGAACGTAAATCAAGAAGAAGACGTATGTTTCGCGGGGGCGGTGGGCGAGATGAGGACTTCCACAGTCTGCGAAGAACAAATGCCTCATCAGCTTCGTGAATGGCAACTTTAAAAGAAAGATAGTTTGTGTTCACTGAGTTAGACACAAGTTTGGCACTGAGCAAGAGAAACCGAGTGGATCTGGGAACTTTGGGCTTTTGCCTCGAACCCATGCATCAGTCACTAAATATCAACGTAGAAAGATTTGTATAATGGTTGTTATATTCGTATATTTACATTTATATAATCTGACCATCAATGATGCCATATTCGTCGGTATATACAATTGTGATATTTATATGGGAACGTTCTGTAGTTTTATGCATATCTGCCCACACGTGTGGGCTGTTAAACATGCGAACGTCTATGCATCCGTACCTACATGACACGTGTCACTGAAATAAATGCGAACACTATTTTGCGAGACAAAGTGATACGTGTCATGTTTTATCTACTTTTTTAACGAGATTATTCGTACCAACTTACTTAAACATGATAAAACTTTCAACTGATGGAATTTTCAAAAATGTTTGTATGAAAGGAAACTGATTTTCCTGTCGTTGTCTGTTCATATTTTCGCTCTGTTGGCGCCTTTGCCATCAAGGGTTACGTAGGATCACCGCTGTTCGTTATCGATTAACATGTTATTTTGTTGCGCATTATACTGTTTGCGTTCTGGATTGTCCGTAATTTGAATTTTTGAACCGTCCATTTTTTTGTTCATTGACAGAAAGCAAAAGTCGCCGACTGTGTGAGCCTCTTCACTGAGCTTCTTGACATCGGAATAAGCAGGGTGTTAACTATCCTCCTTCCAGCGCGCCATTTTATGCGCATCTGGGAGCTGCTTAAAGGCCATATCATTTGGTGCTAGCACCATCTGCGCTGGTAGCGTATTCCAGCTATTGACGGCCCGTCGAAACAGACGAAATACAGAGTGAAGTCGTCCCATCCTGATAGGATGGCTCCGGAGTCTGCGGTTACTTCGAATGGGGAAATTTACTTTTAATTTCTCGCCCATTTCGCCCCGCAAAATGCGGCATTTCAGAATAAGGTCACCTTGGAGTCGTCGATAACTCTGTGGGTATATGTTCAGGTACTATAGCTGCCGGTTATAGGAGAGGCCTCTCATCCCAACAACCATATGCGTGGTTTCTCTCCACTCTTTCAAGTTGTGACAACTCACTTTGTGTACAGGGGAATACTACGTCGTAGGCGTACTCTAGTCTCGGACGAACATGAGATGAGATGAGTAAACCAAAAGCCTCCGTGAACACCTTAATAAAGGATCGGCGGATAGCATTAAGCACTTTCCTAGCTTTAACACGGTCCTGTGTGGTGTGAGCCTGTGTTTTGAGAGTGTCACACCAGCAGTCCGAGGTCTCGTTTGCTGATACACCTTGTTAACAAATGGCCTCCAACATGATATGCCCGAACATCCCTGACTTCTCTCAGGCGCAGAAGCAGGCAGTCATTAAGTGTTGGTTGGCTCTGACAGCAAATGACCTACCACTGAGGAAGTCTGTTATTCAGTTTGTTAAAGGCGAGCATCGACCGTCTCGCGGTGTAAACCGGGTCGCCCTATCTGCTGCATACAGCAGGGTGGATAGGCGAAAGCATGTTACTGCTGACCCTTTCCTCACTGTCCTATCAAATTTAGTTCTCAGGCCCCTCCCAACCTCCATTTCTGATAATTACTCCACAGGTCCCACAACAGGTGTAGCTAACCGTAGTAACATTGGACTGGTAAGTTTCATCTCTTGCCATTTAGCTTCAGGCCTCCCTCGTCCGTTGCTTAGACCTAGAATGCAAATTAATATGGGTGCCTTCAACGTTCCAACTCTAAAACAGATAGGTCAACAGGCAGCTCTTGCACAAACGTTAGACTCATTGCATGTCAATATCTGCTGTATCTCGGAAACTAGAATCTAGGACAGTAGTCAGCGTATGGAACTAACAGCACCCGCATTGTCTACCTGATACTGGTTATACACTTCGGGTAACTCCACAGCCGCGGTTACAGGTCAGGCTGGAGTAAGTATAGTCCTTAGCTCGACGGCCGCAGCCTAATTGATAGATTGGATTCTTGTTAACAGTAGACTTTGTGCTGTCCGCTTGGCAGGTTCCATTAAGGCCAGCTTTGACGCAAGGCTCTCAGAAATCTATTCAGCGTGTCTGCTTACGCTCTGAGGAAGCTGCCTTGCTGATGACGCCTTACTTTCACTTACAGCTTGGTTGTTTGTTTGCAGGGTGTAGGCACCTTAATATTGAATGTGTGAATATCGACGTCACTGTCTATTTTAGTAGTCAGGTCCCTTTCACCTCCTCTTCTTTCCTTCTCTCTTTCTACATATAATTTTTTTCTTCATGGTTGTGTGACAGTTAAGCACTGATGTATCGTTGTCTATGATGATGGTGACTAGTGTGATGCGCAAATGGTTATATGGGACTCTGTCGAAAGCCTTGATGAAGTCGAGAAACACCACGCCCAGAGTCTTGCCGTTAGCTGTTGCTTTGACCCATAGCTCCCTGGCATCTACGAGGTTTGTTAAGCAAGATCGCTCTCTTCGGAATCCATGTTGCCTCTCACTGAGGATCGAAAGGCGCTCCAAATCCTCCTGAAAACGACGAGCTATCATTCTCTACATCACTTTACCAAGTACGCAAATTATTCATATTGGTCGGCGGTTGATAGCTTCCGACCGTCCTCCTCCTTTGTACATAGGTGCGATCACTGTTTGTTTGCCTTTGTTCAGAGACGGCTGATACAAGTTCGTCAGGGCTATGAATAATTCCACCGCCAGCTCACGTAGCAACAAAGGTGGATGTTGTCCAGGCCGGGAGAGTTATTGACGTCAGTCAACCTCGGCTCACGTTCCAATTCATCAACGCTAAACAACATTTCGACAAGAAATGATCCAGCATCGTCGAGCAAAACAGATTGTGGTTTGACCTGGGAATAAACCAAAACATAATGCTGGGCCATTAGTTTGGCCTTGTCAGAGTCCTCAACAACCTCGTTTTCATGCTCATTCATGAGGGCCGAGGTTTTTGCCTTAATTCTGATGCGTCGTCGCATGTACGCCCGGAGCTTCGTAGGCGTTACTGCCGATTCCGCGGCTTGTCTTTCCGCGTACCGCTGACGCTCACTCAGCTTCATGGTGTTACATTCATTGTTCGTTTTCCTGTACTCATCGTAGGAGCCATGACCAGCCCGGTAGCTCATCCTGTACCGGTGTCTTCGTTTGAGGATGGCACGCGATTCAACGTCGAACCACGGTGGCTCTTTAGACTGAAGGCGACTATGAGACATCGGTGCAAACCGTTCCACAAGAGGCAGCAGGTTGTCTCTACTTTCGCACCAGCGCGCATTAGTCGTGATCTTGCTGCTGTCCCAATGGAAAATGCGTGCAACCTTCTTCATTTCTTCGAATGGAATTCTCAAGATATGTTCGTATTAACGATGACTGATGTCAAATCTAGCAGTGCTGGGTCTCAGCAGACATGCATCGGGCAGCAAATATTTGCTGCTGCTATGGGTGCAAAATATCCGTACAAAACGACACGCACTGCTGTCAATGCTAGAAGTGGTACCACTTCAAGTACATTTTCCTCAGTGAAGATCAATACAAGCAGCTGGCTCCTTTAACTTTCCTGTTCACCTGCATGAGCTGTAGATTTAACGACAACCAAAGCACGACTTTCCCCCTGGCTGACCACGCGCGCATCACGAAAATTGAGCGGACATAAAAAAACATGTGACTCCAAATTTAAGGCGCTTTTAAACTCTGTATCTACTTTTACTTCTTTCCTAATGAGTAGGGCGGATAAGTATTAATGGGCTTTATCTGAAATGAAGGTGGATCCACAGTCCTTAAACGGCTTATTACCCTTAACCTCCTTGGTGCTGTATTCACCAAAAAACGGTTGCCCTCTCAAATGCATGCATAGAAAAGGCTGTGATGAAACCGAAAGAGTGAGCTCTCAGAGGAAAAAAGATCGTTTCTTAAGCCGATTCCACACCACATATCTAGCTGCATTAATGAGGTCAGTCTTATCATCTGCCTTTTCGTCGGATGCTACATACCTCGTATTCGTGAGCAGGCTGCGTGTCAAATCAACCGGTTGGTCACTTTACCTGCCATGCTCAGCCCCGACACAGTGCTAGAAAAAAACACTGGCTTTGAAATCTGCAAAAGGCAACCTAAAAGACGTCTCCTGATCGCTGTCTGCAGAGTAGGACGAGGCTCAGTTATCAGATTAAAACCAAGACCAGGGATGTGGCTGACCGGAAGTTACAATTGGGGCCCAAAGTTCTAGTTTCCGTTCCCGCAGTGTCCACCAGGCTCCTGCACCTATAGTAGTAGAAAGCGGGGTTGTCGCCTCCGTAGACGACAGTGCAACGACCAACCCTCCAAACACAAGCACAAGTGTTGATGGCACTGGGATTGTTCAGAATTCGTCTTCCGTGTTACCTGCCCTAATGTCTGCTAAATGGCTAGGCACGAAATTCTTCCTTCCAAGTATTCGGAGCAGAACGAGCCTTTCGGATGTACCTCGCACGAATCAAAGGGCATTTCCTTGTCCCGCTCCATTTGGAATTCCTATGAGTAGTTTCACAGCACCACACACTTCGCCCTCAGCAGATGAGGGGGTCAAGTTTTCCGTTAGTGAAAACTTCCAAACACCCTCCCTGGAAGCGAAAATTACCAGGGACACAGAAGCCGCCATTTGCAGCATCAAGAATGCTAGTCCAGCGCCCCATAACGTCAATGACATACGCGCAAACGGTGTTGTCACGTCCGCAGCCGCAAAGGAAGGTTGTCAGATCAACTGGGTGGCGTAAACCGAATGCAACCCCAGCGCCGTTCCTCGTCCCCCCTCCTCAATCTTAGTTCACATCTCCAAAGCCCTTTCACGCACTTTTCTTCCTGTTTCCTCACAAAAGCAAACAAGGAGATAGCATTTAAATACATATATATGAACTATCTGGGCTTGTTCAATAAACTACAGTTGGTTCATGACTTTCAACTACATACGCTTACTTTCAGGAAGACTTACAGGCGACATCAGTTACGGTGAACTGGGTGTCCCCGGATACTTGATTTACCGAGCCGACTCCGTTCAAGAGAGAGAACGCTGAACTGTGCGATTTTCCCTAAGTAGAACCTCTCAACATCCACGGCTGTCCCAGAATTTCAGTCCTCAGGCTCCGACTACAATTACGTTGACATGACCCACTCCTAATGGGGCTGATTTATCGTTCTCCTTCATCAAACACATCCGATGATGACACTCTTCTCGCCAACATAGAAACCTTCTTACTGGAGTGACTTCAATGCACCCAAGATAAACTGAGCATCGTTGTCTCATCAGGACTGTGAAAGCGACTTCCTGACTTCCTTATCGGTGTTGATACGACGCCCCGACGCAACATCGTTCTCGTCAGATTCCTTCTCTGCTGAATCTAGTCATCACTAATGAAGGTCACTTTGTAGACAGTGATGATCAAGCCGCCACTTGGAAACAGTGACCATTCTCTGTTCGTCTTTGTTTTTATCTTTTACTGTTTACAACAATCAACAGAAAAATCCACAGTTCGAAATTTCAGTCAGGCTGATTTAAATGGCCTGAGAAGTTATCTAGGATGCCTCCTTCTTGAACGTGGTTCTGTGAATCTAATCTATCCTGTGTTTCTAAGCGCATTTTGGAAAGCGGACGATTTATTCATACCACACACATTGTGCACTTTTCTTTTATCGCTCACCCTTTCCGTCTCCTTGATGACCGTTCCCAATCATTCTCTAAATATAAGCATACGGGAAACTCGGAGGACCGAAGTGCTTTCCACACTTTGAAATAGATGTAGACGAGAAATTTGCGAACGTACTAAACCCTTCGGATCCCGTAGTTGTGGCTGAGTTATTTAAGGAGTGCTATTCGACGTTGCGCGACCGAACCGGCACCTTACTGTGCCACTACGGGGCTTCCGGCAACCACTTCTCACCACTGAGTTTTCTGTACTAGATATTGGGGACTTTTTGCAGTGTTAATTCATATGTTGGGGTGGGTCCTGACAAGATCCGCTTCAGGATTCTCAAAGAAGCAGCTGTTGGTCTGGTAGAGCCCTTTTGTAAGCTGTTTGAACACACATTTCGGACTGGCATTCTCTCTGGTGCTCGGAAAGAAGCCGCGGTCACACAAATCCTGAAAGCAGACGACCGGCACTCCTCGATTGGTTATCGGCCGATCAGCCTTACTGGCATTTCATGCAAGATAGTGGAGCGTTTGTTAAAGCGCGCCATCCTCAGGCACTTCTTATCAGACAGTGTTTCATTTATCCAGTTTGACTTCCTTCTTAATCGGTCTCACATAACAAATATGCTGATCTTTCATGGACAGTCTGACAGAGACATTGATAATGGCCTAATCTCAGATGTTATCTTCCATTATGTCGCCAAGGCCTTTGGTCGTATCCCACATGGTCCCCTCAGACACAGACTGAAAGCTTACGGTATCCAAGAGGAGGTGCTTTGCTGGATTGCCTGTCTGTGGGTGATAAAACTTCTGAAGTTAAAACCGCATCAGACCTTTTTTCTCTCCGCCCGATTTCTGCTGGGATTCCTCAAGGGCCAGTACTAGGTCCTCTTTTGTTTCTTATCTACATCAACGACCTTTCGGATAACACTCTTCTGTATGCCGATGACCTGAAAGTCCTGAATGCCAGTGATCTTAATGCACTACAGTTTGAACTTAGCGCGATTAGATGTTGATCATGCGATTGGAACCTCCCATTAAATGACAGCAAATGTGCACACGTGTCCGTCGACGAGAACTCTGGTAATGTCATTGTTATTCACAGTGTGTTCAGCACAGTATACATAACGAAAATCGATCTAAAGAAATACCTGGGCATCTGGATGTCGTCTGATTTATCCTTTGCGTATCACCACGAGATGGCTGTAAAAAAGAATTTGTTATTCTTACGATGATGAAATGCCCTTTCTCCCGCATAGACAAGGTAGCGTTTCAAACACTTTACGGGGTTTATCTAAGACCGCTTCTCGATTACACTAATCAGGTCGTGTATACCAGCCTGAAGAAAGACATACTTGCTGTTGAGCGTGTCCGGCGCATGGCTACCAAAACCAGTCACGGACTTGAGAAATGTCACGTGCGAGTCCCGATTTAAAATTCTTGATCTCTATCCACTTCAGTTCCAGACTCCGCGGTTATTTGATTCTCACATACTTCTTTAGTGTAAGTCTCATTGGACAGTTCTTTGTCACAGTGAATGATGATTGCGGACGAGGATATGTCAGGAAGCTTCACAAGCTCCATCTCCAAACCTTCCTTAAGCAACCGTTCTTCCCTTATAGGGTCATTTACCAGTGGAACAGCAATCCTTCCGAGATCGACAGCTGCAGTTCTGTAGATCGTTTTAAAACATTGTTGGACTCTTATCTGCTTAAAACAGACTAGTGATCTCACTTTGTTCTTGGTATTTACTGTAATCTACAAGAGCAGTGCTACACTCTGATTTCATTGTCTGCTTTACAGGTCAACAGACGCCCGCTTGACACTAAACAAGACAGACCGGCTGGATCCGGGTACTTTGGGCTCCCTGCCTCGAACTCGTGTATTACTCGCTGAATCGCTTAAAACCTCACCGTTACCGTACGCACAACCCACCACGTGTGCTAGTAGGAGTGCTCTGAGATTTAATTCTGGGATACCCTTCCTTAAACTTGGAAGTGAGAACGTTCACTTCGTGAGGATAATTAATGATAGCGGCGCTACGGTTAGCGAAGGGCAGTTCAGTCGACGCCTCTGACGTTTTCAAAATTAGTATAATCTTCGTAAAGGAATATGGGACCACCTTACTGCTGCGTGATCTCTTGATGGTTGCTTACAAAAATGCTACGATTGTATTTTGTTCAAATTTAAAGTCATTGTTTTGGGAATGGTGACCCGGATAGTCATCAGTCTGTTTGCAAAAAACGCCGATATTTTTTTGTCATGTTGCGACTGCTCTGAAATGTAGGCATAGAATCAGCCTAAAATGTACTGCATAAAATTTATTGCCATACAGCAAAACGGTACAACCTCTAGTTGCTCGACTGCTGTTAGCTGCTTCAACACACAATACATCTCACATACTCTCAACATTTCAACAGTTCACGTAATCGGAAAAGACACACAACAGTCTGATTGTCATACTGAGATGGAATCTGCTGTAAAACCACATCCCGTGCCATTAATTCCTACTGAAATATCTTAAGACGATGATATCATACAAGTATTATATTTCCAGCTTCGCAAGAAACCAGTGAGTGTTTAATTCGGATTCTACTTCTCCATCGTCGTCATATCTGATGATGTTTATAGACAACAACACAACAGTGGCTCCCACTAATGCTTAATTGTCACAGAACCATGAAGAATACTTTGTACAACAAGAGAGAAGAATAAAGGAAAAAGAGACCTAACTGCTAAAAGTAGCTGCATCTGTATTCAATCATTCAGCATCAAGGTATGTACATCGTGTGTAACGAATAGATTCCTGAGGAGTAACTGAGGGAGTGAAATGGAGGCAGCGCCTGATAGGAGGCTTTAATCAACCAGAAAACGAGACATGTGATCCATAACGTAACGAACAGAATGGTAGATTAGAACAGTATATGAAGGGATCAGTATGATAGGGAAGAGGAGGATACGATGTAGAAATAAAATATGACACCATACAAACAAACAGCTAAGCTGTTTCAGTACTAGAACCCCCGCAGCCGGCCAGTCGTGGTACG
>LUCH01004262.1:19458-33089 GCA_013368495.1 Paragonimus heterotremus | reverse complement strand
CTGTTGAGGTGATCGGCGACCCGAGCCACAGTACCTTTTGGTCAGGCTCATGGCTGTTATGATGATGTCAAAGCCTAAAATTTCGCTGAGTTAGATGTTATGTTAAACTCACCATACCTCAGTGGTAACTGCACAAGGTTACCGACTATGAGGTAACGGGTTTGAACCCGGTTACCGTGACCGCCCCTGTTCAGGTTTGGGGCAGTCTTTTATGTCATATTGTACCAAACACTGTGAGTTGAAATCTGAGACTTGTCACAGGTCCTGTCTCTGTTAATGTATGTCTTTTCTTCCTTACAGACACTAAAAATGCGCATTTGTTTCAATCCAAATTGTGTCGATGCGCTCAAGGTGGTGGCCGCAGCAACGCTCGTTCCTGATGTGGAGCTAGTCGCGGACAATAATTTGAATGGTTTGGACACTTTGTTAATGAGCATAATACTTTAGTAGATCCACCAGCCATTTTGTTTTCTAGTCCATCAGTAACCATCACCTCCCAGAACGCCATTGTTTGGTAACCACAAATGTTCGTTTAACCCTTATTTTTTTCTATGCCGACAATAGCAGACTACTTAACACAAACCCCATTCAGTTGGTTGTTTGCAAGTTTCTGCTATGGGAATCAAGCATCTTAACCGTGAGCGATCAGTTTAATCTAATGTTTCCCATTCTTTCAGCCAGCTGTCAAGAAACATGTTTCTGATCAACTTAATGGTGCTGAATCGAACCAATGTTACGCTGAAATCAATTCGGTTTTGACTGAGTTGGAAAGGAGGTTGGATGAATCGAAATCTATTTTCCGGTTTGATCCCCCATCTGCTTGCTCTGTTATTGTTTGGTCATGTTTACTACCCCTGTTCTACCCAGGTTCCCCCTTTAGTACGTTTTTCTGGAATTTATTTTTAAACTTATTCTTCAGTCGTTCCGGGTCGCGATCGGTTGGAGAGGGTCTTCAAGACATTGGATAATGTGCTTCACTCGGAACTAGTTTTACAACGTTTTTCAAACAATTCCGTTGATCTAAAGGTAATCTTGACCATTCGGAACTAAACCGTGTCGTAGTATTATTTAACATGTTCCATTGGTCATTCATTCTACAATCCCCCCGCTTCGAAATCGGGAGAAAAAGTGTCCTTTAATGCCATGCATTTATCGATCACCGAGTCTTACATACTGCTCGTTTGTATAAAACCAAGACGATCCGGTCACGTTGAAATCTAATTATATGTAACGGTTGATGCAAGCTGCATTATCCGTCCCTCCTTCAATCCTGGAGTTGTCTCGTGACTAGACGTCTGCTTGTGAATAAGTGGCCTTCATTGCGAAACAATTTTTTTAGTTCATAGGTTAACAGTTTGTCACAACGAGACGCAGCTTTCGCGTCCCGTAGACTTTTCAGTAAAGGGATGCGGGAGCTGTGTTCAGTTCTGTTTAAGGTTCAGCTCACACTTAACAGAAATCTCTTACTACTTGTCCACAGTAAGTTTTAGTTGTTCTTCCTTCTGCCGAAATTTATTTAAAAAGAGACTTAATCTCGATTGTTTTACGGTTAATCCTCACTACTGTTATGTAATCGAAAAATGGCCTCCTTATCCAACACACTTAAACAATTGGACGGAGACTACATCATTGTATGAATTTAGATAGCTTATTCTCGCCAACCTTGAACCTGTGGTCGTAGTTAAAAGCAACAACAGTTATTAAGTGGAGATGCCTTCACCGCTTGGTAGCGTTATGCATTCTTACTTGACAGTCGTAGGGTGCGATGTACTGGGTGTTGTCGATTTATCAGCAGTGAAGTGTACATTCCTTAATGTCGTACAAGACAAAACTATGTTGTCTTTGCGGCTTGCAGTCGCTGAATACCTCAATGGACGGCGTGTCATTTTTTGGTCAATTAGTTTCGTTCATCTATGGATACACGGATGCGCTTCACGACCAATAATGCATATGCCCCAAGCATTCCTTTGTTCTTGCAACCGTAGAGTAACTCATCAGCATCATGGTTGTTTAGGAATACAAGGGTTGACCTTTTGGTTGAATGTATCTCACTGTGACCAGTTGAAAGAGTGAGCGTGTGGAGTATGATATGATGAAGGAAGTTTAAATGGGTTAACTTGGTGCTTCACTTTTATCTTTGTTGAAGTGACTGGCGCTCTCGGTTTCTTATTTCATATGCAGTCATTATGGTCCGTTTCTCTGTCAATCGGCTATCCGGTCACATCTGGTAATCGCAAACCGCAGGATGTCAAAGAGGGCGGATCTAAGCTAGCAAAAGGAAAAGAAAAACATGAACCCAAAAGTAAGGGACTCCCCGATGCCACGGGAACCACGGTTCGTAAGGACTTGCATCTGTTGGAGGAAGAATCGAACGCCGCGACCGTTATTTCAGTCAGTAAAGACGAGTTACATCAGGCTGCCGCATACTTCCAGCCCCTGGGCTCGTTCGTCCGTCCAGTTTACCCTTGTCCGAAGTAAGTCTCGTCACTCTGGTCCGATTAGTCCTTTGAGCTCACATGTATTCTTTTGTTGTGACCGCAAAAGCCGCTTCGCCTGAGAGATTGTTCACTGCACGAAATCTCGTCGTTTGCTTTGGTGACACGTCCCTCATAACACGTACATATGGTTCTAATAGTCACTCCTGGTCCCCCGTCTTCCTGGTTTTGAGACATGTCCTTTAGCTCATGAATGTACTCACTATACTACACTCAGACGAAGGTGGATGTTATACAACACTGTTAATGATTCTGCTTTCGATGATCCGTTTAACAAGCACTCAAATCAGCGCGAATGCTACCGACGCTAGTAGTGATATGATGATTATCCAAAGATTTAGTGTTTAATCGTTTTATCCAGTGATGTCTTATCTGTCTGGTCGTTGGCATACAGTAGTTCTGTATTAGGTCGGACGCCACAACCATACAGCGCGTAGTGTTTGTTTTTATGTATCGGCTGTCATGTCGGTGTTTTGTCCTGACTGGTAGTCTGGTTAGCATCGCATCTTGCTGTACTCTTCTCACTTCCATTCTGTGTATTTTCATCTACTTCCATCCCAAAGTGTGCTGTTCCTCTGATGGTAATCAAAGCACCCATCTTGGTAATGTTTTATCTAAACAAATATCTCCGCCTTGTCAAACTGATCAGCAGTTGTTTCCGTTTAGGTTCGTTAGGACCCTTTACTTTTTACCCCTGTCGTAACCCCAAAACTCATCTTCTGAACGTCATCTCAATCATCCATTCCTACTCATCTTCATATTGTCCGTGACTTGTTTTGCATATCCACCGACGACTATCTAGGTGTGAGATATTTCGAATTTAATATCACACCGAATCTACAAACCAAACAGATGTCATTCAAATGGTTCTAGTTATCAGATATCTCCGTATATTTCAGTTGAATAATTATATTAAACCCAGTAGTCAGCATAATACACCATATCTCATTATTCTGTATATACCCTCACTGACCTAAATATAGTCTCAATGAATTCAATGTTTTTAAAGTTTCTAAAATTATTAATGGATTTGGTCCCGACCTATACTGCCACCTTGGCGAGGTGGTCGGGCTTGTGTACTGTTTTTATCTCGCGGGCTATGGTGACTAGGACTCCGGTCTTTCCTGGTGCAACCTTGTCAGACAGGCCAAAGGGGAGCAGTCAGACGAAAAGCAGTTACACTCAGAGGATTGTATGTCGCACTACTGACCACATAGGAGTGCTTAGGTAGTGAGGCACGATCCTATGGACATATAGCGGAACCATTTTCATAGTTGCGGCACTGCTGTCTTCCATATCAGAAAGAATGGGGTTAGAAAAGGTACCCTCAAACAAAGAGCACTCTGGTCGCCCAACGGTTGACCGTGACCGCCGGCGTATTAACCAGTACGGTCGAAAAACATTTGTTATCTCTCAAAAGCCTGATGTAACTTCAAGTACATCCACTGCGCACAGCAGAGCTCAGAATGAGAAATCAATATCTTATTCACTGCGCCCTCGAGCTAGGCAAGCCTCTCACTGCCAAGTGGATCAAAATGTTGAGTAATTGGCTCCGGGTGGGGTCCCCCAAGAAAACCCCATATCCTGTCGTCTCGCAGGTCATACTTTTGAGCAACCGAATCGAAAGCAACCTTCAAATCTAAAAAGACCACGATCTTCGACCGCCTATAAGAGTGCCGATGTTCCAGTATCCATTGCAAGGTAGAAGTGTGAACAGCGCACCTATGAGTGTATCAGAACTCTGCCTGTTCTTCTGGTATCTGACTTCCTTCACGTTGATGATATTTTAATTTTTACTGACGTTGCTCATTTTGACTTGTTTTTCAACTTTATCTCACGAAGTTAAATCGAACAACAGTTTACCTTTTTTAGATGTACTCATTACTAGAAGCGCGGATGGCACATCACAGCTCTCAGTTAACCGCAAAGCGACGTGGGATGGTCAGTATCTTCACTTTTCCACCTTTCCTCCTACTGCGTACAAACAGGATCTGGTTAAGAAACTGTTTCATAGAGCTAGGCCTATTTGCACCCCTGACAAACTGCAAACAGAACAGGTGTTGCTGAGGCAAACCTTACTAACGAATGGATACCCCGATAAATTCATCGAGGCACACAATACGGTAAAGAAAAACACTGAGTTTATGTTCGCGGTTCAAAAGATGGCTGTTTTCCTATTCTTGTCATCCAAAGGTAATCATCTAGCTAATGACAAAGCGCAGCTTAAAGATTGTTCTGGCTCGAACGTTTGCGGCTGCGCAATTGTTCAAACCACCAGGGGACCAGTTTACTGCAATCGCGAAATGTAGTTTACCAAACTCTTCTGTCTCCCACGTTGTATACCGATTCACTTGCAGCTGCAGTGACGTTTACATAGGCAGAACAGTTCGACAGCCTATCAGGTTGTCATAATCGTGGTTATATAACACTTGGTATACTTGTAGGAGTGTCTAGTCCCTGTTTTGTCCTTATCTGTATGATGTATATAACTGGCATGTTTTACGTTTGCGACTGATGAGAGTGAACTGCATGTTAACATATTGCAACATGTCTTCTTTCTGTTCTGATGTACCTGTCAGTGTCTCTGTTCATGCTTTTGTTAAATATTCAACCGATGAACGACGCTTCTTGTGAGTGGTACAGATTTTGCCGTTTTGAAATGTCACAATTGAAGGTGTAGGAGCGGTCAAGATTTCTGATGACAGCTGTATACCACTCAGTGAACAAAACATAGTAATAACTCTGAGTGCATCGTTCTACATTGTCAGAATATTGATAGTCAGTGTAAAAATTTATTCTGGTCGTATTACAAAACATACACCACCTCAATTAATTCTGAACAATCAGAATAGCTCAGTAGGTACACCAAAGTAGCATAAGTGAAAGTGATAGAATGAGGGACTGCTGGTCAGTCTAAATACGGACTTTCCGATAAGATTTGCTCTACAGAAAAACTTGTTCCAGTCTACCGTTGAAAAGAGAATAATCCCTATCTCCCCCTAGTGAAGGCCGTATTCTCTTGGTTGTAGGCTAACGAGAAGATCAATACCTAGCCGCTGTATACGTCACATTGACAGTATTCAGGCGCGATTGTTGTCCCTTCATCAGTAAAATTTTGGCGACCATTGTGGTATAAACTTGATCCGGTCGACTTCAGCAATTTGTTTCGTCGCACAGACAGAATATGCATTTGATTTTTTCTCAAGTGCATTATGTCTGTTACCAGCGGTTTTTATGTTTTATCCGCTGTTGTTGGTCCATCCTACTGGGTCAATCACAGGCATACCGTACTGACTGTCGACGTAAATATCAGCGTTTGCTCTCGTGTTCTTGATTACACTTCTGCTTATTCGTACCTGTCGAGCTCTTGGAATCTAAGATATCCTACTACTTCTTGTTCCAATCCTACCGTATTATTCTCATTTTCTGCACAACTTAAGGTAACCGCTTTTCTTGGTGTTGAGAACCAATGTCCTGCGAATGGTTCTCACTACCTTCACATAGTGTCCAGTCATCCAGGTTCAACGATGGATACCGACGGAAGCTGTGCCCATCAGTTCCTCAAGATTGTCTTGTGAATCATATTCGGTTATTCTCTTGAGATACGATGCTTGCATCTTCTTTAAACTTGGGAAGTTATGCAATATTGTGACAGTGATGCACTGTTGCTGAGACTATCGTTTTTTTACCTGAAAGTAGGATTCTTGTGGACACATCGAAAAAGCAGTATCGCGTGCAAGGTTTTGTGTCACTGTTGGTTAAAATAGCGAATGACATACATTGATAGAAAAAAAAGACTAGTAGTACGGTGAAAACTATTCTATACAGTAACGTTGCACCCGCTCCGCATAGATTAGTAAACAGACAAATTTTTATTAGTGCTGTGAGCCGACAAGAGACGAATGTGGTGTATTTGACGGTGACACAATGGCGTGTTGATATATTACAGGGTCGGCAAATTTGTGCTACTGTAACATGCAAGCTGGTCGTCTTCACTCTGACTGTCCGTTACATCTACAAACCAACTGTGGGGCAACGTGGGAGACACTAGTGGACAGCGTTTTTCTGAATTCGGGGTTTCATCGACAATCTTATGAAAGGAAACAACACAAACAATCATGTGCCAAAAGCCCAGTAAGCCATGCACACGACTTACACAAACGAAAACTAAGACAGCGTCAACAACACAGCAGCACGCCCTGTTACACAATTCAAATGTAACCCGTGCGCGCTTTGTGGTTTAGACCGCACATTACACTACCGTGCTTCATTGGTAATAGTTTAATGTCCTCTTTCTGTAGTGACTGGTAAAAAGCGAACCAAGCGTTTTCGTTCAAAACCTCTCACATTCTATTGCCCTTTTTTTCAAACTCACTTGGAGGAAACGAATAGTTTTCCTACTTTCGTACTCGTACACATTTCCTAAAGTTTGGCGTGATTTGTTTGTTCATACGTGTTGTAGCTGGCATGTTGAAACATTCGATAAGACCCACCATCTATCCGTACTAATGTGCACATGTCAGTTTGTGGTTATTGTGTCGAAGCATTCTTTGGGTAACGCTGAATCGGATTATTCTGCATTTCAACATTAGGCTACTTTTCTTGTTCACTTTTTGTTCTGCGTTCTTCTTCTATTCCAGTATCTCCCCCATTTATTCGTATCCTGTTCATCTATCATGACGACCCTGTCTTCCAACATGTTCGAATCTGTTATTTCAACCGATGCATTCTAATCTCCGACATCCTAAGTGTATGTGGTTTCTCACACGTGAATTAATATGTCGCATAACAGCTGAAACGGTATACGTGTATGTGGGTTGGCGATAATACATTCTTTGCACTAATTACTGTCCATACTGCTTTTAATTACATACTTCTTCTCATCCTACCATGTTTTACTTGAACTCACTTTATCCATATGAACTATGTGCATATACATTTGGTTTCAGCTTGCTGTGTTTATGCTCAGCTACATTTAACCCATTTATACAAATCTACTGTGGTCGTATTACTGCTTCGCGGTTTCCTTCGCACGCCTGTGCAGCGTTCGCTCTTTATATTTTAGCTTACTCTGTTAGGCAACAGAGTAGAACCCATGAACACACCATGTGACTTACTGTCGAGTACCAAAGTAAAAGATAAGCGTTATATATAACATCAAAAGGACCTACTTGACGGTATGCGAAGGAGGCCGATCGGGTTGTATAATAACGTTGTACAAATAACTAGTCAGAAACAGGCTAGTCACAGTAGACCTCGATCCGTTTGCCATTGCTCTCTAGTCTTATGGTTTTGATGTTAGAGGCGACTCTGCATTGGTCAGTTAACTACATAGTATCGCAGTTGGAATTTCGTAAGCGGATCATTTGATGGACTCGCCTATAAGCTGAATTTATTAACACTGCTAACAAGGCAATCTTCAGTTTGCTTATCGTTTGGGAATAGTTACCTGTTCACATTGGCTTTTAAATCATTCTCGATTTGACGGTTGGGATGTACAATAACATTGCAAATGTCTTTTCCCTTCATGACGCACTTGCGTTTGTTACTGATGGTTTAAAGTCTGTAACTGGGTACTTTTGATTTGTTTCTTTTCAAGACCCCTTAGATCTCAGCTGTTTTACACTAGTGTCTATTTGGGTCATCTGGGCTCAATATGATCTAAGTTCTGTTTTTTTTGGTTGACCTCTTCAGATGTGCACCTAGTTACTGTTTAAAAGGCGATTTGAGCGGTTCCCTCCTATAGTGTATGCGGCTTTTCTAATTGTTTATTAAAAAAGAGTTTTTTTTTTACAAAAGATCTAATCGGTTTTCTTTTATTTTCATCCACGTCTCTCTCCCTTTTTCGTTACCGTTCCTAGACATCCTCAACCCAAATCCAGTGGTGTCCGCAATGTACTGATCACCTCAGCCCTACCCTATGTAAACAATGTACCACATTTGGGGAACATGATTGGATCCACCTTGAGCGCCAGTGTGTTCGCTTTGTATTGTGAAATTGCCGGTTATAATGTGCTCTCTATATGTGGAACTGATGAATACGGGACAGCCACGGAAGCTAAAGCATTGGACGAACAGCTCACCCCACGCCAAATTTGCGATAAATATCACCGGTTGCATCGCAACATCTATGATTGGTTCGATATTCGTTTCGATCATTTCGGCAGAACCACCACGGAGAAGCACACTGAGTAGGTTTAAGATGAGATTGATACAGTTTCTGAATTAGATATCACTGTGGATATAAAGAGCAAGCTGTGTGTATCGTTCGGGTAAACATAACTAAACACAACAGAATAGCTGTTGACCTTGATTCCATGCCATTTCCGACAGCCTTCACGGTTCGCATGGACTTGGGTAGTTATGAGGAAAGTGGTTTACGATTTCCGATGTTTTGGAAATTTCGGTAAAACTGAAGAGCGACTCCTAGGTTTGTGAACTTCTGAAAATTATGACACACTTCATTTGTTTTTCATCCGTATGCCTTTCGCAATTTTTTAAAGCCCACTTCCGGTTTTCATCACCAAGCGGATGTCAAGAGTTGTCTTCTCATTCTCTCAGCCTTAAATGCCAGAAAAATGTCGATCTAACGGTCTTTGGCTCTAGCCATCATAATGTAAATACTGTGCAAAAACTAACAGTTTCACAATCACGGCCTTCAAAAAATCCGACTACGACTTTAGCATGAACTGCGAAGGTTTCATCCTATCAGTGCTCCGTGAAATTCTTTCAGATTTCTTTTAAACTCTAGTTAATCTGAAGAGTTTCGTACTTACAGCAGATCATAGTACATGTGGTTGACCCGACAAACGCTTTCCGTATGTTGATGCGTCATCACAAGCCTGTCATCCTTAAGTCGCTCGAAGCGTTACTTTTCGTGCGTAGCATTCCCGTCCAAAAACTGTTGACCTTAAATCTCCGTCTGCCATGGTTTTGACCAATAACAGACTAATGTATTCACTGACCTGATTTATGAACTTAATTCGCTTAAATATTTTTGATGCCCACCGCTGTTATGTGTAGCAACTGATGAGAACATACGAAATGGTACTACCGTCTCGCAAAACCGGTCTTCTGGTTTCACTATTCAAAATAATGCTAATTGTTTCAGACAATCAACGCCAAAACATGTGATCACCTAACCTATATATCAGCCTCAAAATGCCGTTGATAAATCGAGTGTTATAGTGTTATAAAAAGTGTTTGTCACCTTTTTCAAAATTAAAATTGTGAATCCGTACATTTTCATCACAATAGTGGAACGCGTAGAGTTAACCAGTTCTCCATTGACATATGACTTGGAGAAATATTAGGGATTCCACTTCTTCCGTCCAAAACTGTCTCTTTCCTTGAGAAAACGATTTTGCCCAATCAGAATGAGCGGGATTGTCATGAACAGTCGAGAGGTAACCTTTGCTATCTTTTTACCAGTTCTGACTTTATTCCGTTATCCTCATTGGTGGCTTAGTGACCTTTACTATTTTTGCTAACTGTCATTCGCTCTTCTGGTTCCAGAATGTTTGTAGGTCGCTTTGCACCACATAAGTACCTTGTACTTTTCTCCTTGTCGCACACGTTGATGAGGCGGAACAAAGTTGCTTTTTGCACCCGTCTTTTGGTTTATCTTGGAAGCAATTAACGGGGACAGTCACGTTATTTTCAGGACCAGGATTTTCCGTGTTAATTATTGTGATAAAGAGAATCCGACTTTTGTCAAGTGCATTACTATGCCGTGTACGAACCGGCCTATTCTTTTTGAGAGCTTACAACAAGAAACCAATAAATTGAATTGTGGTAGACAGTGGAGCTAAAACTACATTTGTTCATGTTGTTGAACGTGAATTCAACGTGAACAAGATAACTGCTGTTAGAACGTGAAGAAAAAGACTACCCTCCATGGCTATAGCGCTTCTTCTTTTAAGTTGGAACCAGTCAGTCGTTTGTGTCTTCTATGTAAACTAGCAAACATTCGTCACTGCTTTAGAAGATGTCGAGAGAGGATCAGATCGCCAGGTCGTCACAGAAGAAGCTCGACAACTAACGGAGGTAATTCATCCACCTACCTGCAACCCCGGTACCTAGGCTTCTGGATTACCATTTTGTGATGGTCTGTCAATTTGAGACTCATTCACGAATCGTGGGCTCAATTCTCCGACATATTTGGTGCCACTGGGATCCAAGAAGGTCGAGATAGTTGTCTACCACTTTGTTAGTGGTCACTGGAATCAACGTCGTAGGATATCCGCACCAAATTTAGTACGAATATAGTCAAACAGTTTGGACGTCGTGTTTAACGTGTTATTGATAAATGGATTGAGAATAACACAACGTTACGAGCAAGTTGTAATACTCTACGTTTCGACTACCTCGGGTGGCCTTCCTCAGGAGTGTTGTAATCAAAATCACATTAACAAAGAAACAGAGGTCACATGGGATTTGCCGTGGTTAGGTCATTCTGCGCTGCATCTGAACTGATTGACCTAATCCTTTGCCTTCTAAGTGGCGGTGAGACAGGTGTAGATAAGACGCGTCTGTGTCTGATGTTGTTTATCCATCCACGCCACACTGCAGGCAGGGGTTTGCTATCATTGCGATTAATGCAGGCGTGTTGTGTGTAACTCGTGAGGGCTTCAGCACAGCATCGCTCTGCATGGGAAGGCAGGCCCTTGTGAATCACTCGGGCTTGTTAATGTGGTTTTGATTACAACACTCCTAAGGAAGGCCACCCGAGGTGGTCGAAACGTAGAGTATTACAACTTGCTCGTAACGTTGTGTTATTCTCAACCTATCTATCAATAAGTGGAATCAACGGTTTGAAAAAAGAGATTACTTGCAAAACGACTTATCTGCTAGTCCATAGCTCCACTCAAGACCGCTGGTGGCATTTCGCGGAATTCAGTTTTAGTATCTTCTCTGGAACCCACGTCATATGCTGTGCCTCTGGTTTCTTTCTCTATCCTAACGCAATTCGAGTGCACGGCGTATCAAGCAACAAGTTGAATTCCACAAGGTGCGTACATGCTTGTAATAATAAAGTGTATAAAATTTGTCTTTCCCCAAAGCAACTCAACATGCCCTATTGCTATTCATACGCTGCACTCACAGCACACGTGCAATACTAATGGAGATTGATAATAGAAAACAAGATGGTTTACACAGAGCATCGTGTACACTATGCGAATGTGATGAACGGTTTAGTTGCTGAACTTTTTCACTGAATAGACCTTATGTTTTGCCTATGAACACTTCGAAGTCAACTACTGCAAGTAGTTCCGAATATTGATCCTTTTGATTCCTCCTCGGAGTATACGGTTTAACGAAATCTCCGTTGTTTGCGCTTCAGATTCCTTGTACCATGAGAATACAGGTCAGTTAGACAGTAACCTCAAGATTTTGTTTGAAGTAGTAGATAGGAACCGGTCAAGAAACCCTGTTTTTCTATTCAAAAACGTCTTCATCCTGGGGAAAGTGATTTTGTCCAATCAGAATGAACAGAAGTCCCCGAGAACCTTCCTTCTATAACTATCTTTTGCTTGCTCGGCATTAATTCCGCCACGCTCACTGATGGCTTAGTAACCTTAATTATTTTGTCTTTCAACCTTCTGGTTCGAGAATATCTGTCAGCATACACCATATTATATAGCTTGTATTTTTTCTCCCATCACACACTTTCTGGAGCAAAGTAAAGTGAACTTTTGCGGGGTCAACCGAGTTCTCCTCCGAAATCAAGGCCTCCGTTTTGATCACCAGAGGGCAGAAAATTCGATTTCTGTCCAGCCCTCATTCCATTATCTATTCTGGGTATTAATTCGGGTGTTACAATTATATTGCTTGACATGGGATTCCGTTTATTTCCATCGTGTCTGCTGATTCATCTGAGAAACGTCTCTGTTGTTAACTCACTTTCCGTGAGCGATCAGTCTGCTCTGCGTACAATGCCATCTTATAGCATGCGCTCATGGTTTCTCTAGGGATAGTTGATTTAAATAAACTTAGTATGGTTGGTAAATATGGTGACCTGATGTGCACAGTCTACACGGCACAGTTCTGTGTATAACACCATGGCTTTGTGCGAACTTGATTCGCTTTTACTTACTCACGCGAGTTGAGTATTCACTCACTTTTCGCATATGAATAAATTTGTTGCTCGTTGTCGTGTGCGTCGCTTACATGACCTGTAGTAAATGTGGTACACTCATTCATTTGCCATCACCCACTCGGTCCTGCCTGTGAATCTCGTATGTTCATCTCACTCATCACAATTTCATCAGGTTCGGTGTACTGACTGACGAAGATGAAACTTTTTAAATCTGGCGCACTCTGACTGAGCAGTGCAAGCTGCCTCTACGCATGTCTTCTCCGTCTATGGTAGGCGCTGACGGTTTCTTAATCAAATGTTTATGTTGTTGACGCTAGTTGCCAATCGGCTGTAAGGCTAATTGGGCGATCGTGGACATCGTGTCTTTGATTTCTCTTTTCAGTTGCTCTTTTGGACACATTTGTATTCCACATTATTTCTCATCATTGTCAGAAAACGGGAGTTTGTGTTCGTCGTATAGAGGTTATTATTAAGGCATATATTTTTTCGTTTCGTTAAGCAGATACACCGGCCGAACAGTTTTTCGGCAACCTCAAAAGTTTACTTGATGTTCCCCGTTTTTCACTACTAATCCACTCTATCGCTCGCTCTTTCTCCTTTAACTACACGTGCCATATAGAATTGTCCAGGATTTGTTTCGTCAGATTTGGGCAAACAATTTTATTTCCGAGGATACAGTTGAACAGTTGTTTTGTGAACAGTGTTCCAAGTGAGTTCCAATTGCGTTTAAAGTTGACCTGTTTCCGACTGTCAAGATATAATTGAATGATTGGGATTTACTGCCCTAAAATTCCATTTTATACTTAATTAATCAAGGTGCCTACGCTCTGCGGAAAAACAGCCGGATCGCAATTAAGAGTAAAGTAGCTTTTTTGAAGGTCACCGTCCCAATTTATTACTTTTCCTACTCCATTGATAGCTCACTCATATAACAGCAAATCATACGCTACTGTCCTCGACCAAATTTTGTGTGACCACTGACACCAACAGGAACGCATTTATGCGATATGTTTTGGTATGGACACCTCTTATCGGGT
>LUCH01004262.1:0-19358 GCA_013368495.1 Paragonimus heterotremus | reverse complement strand
TTCTGTTTTTCAGCACTACCTTTGCCTGGATGTCAAAAGAGCAGAAGATTTCAACTTCGGTTTGGGGACTTGTGCAACTTACCTTCTTAGCCCAAATTCATCGTTTGTAACAGTTTGCGCTGCACATATTTGAGCAATCAGCACGGCAACTTCGATCATTTTCTCAATAGTACTGGTATATATATATATATATATATATATATATATATATAATGGAGGCCAGAACCCTAGAAATGACTGGGGTCAAACTAATTCCGCTATGGTTTTCGCAGGAAGCTTTCTTGAATATAGAAACTATTATCGCTTGACCCCAACACAGAGAGATGGTCTCCGTCGATCAGACAAGTTGAAACGGCTGAGTCAAGGCCTCGATTAACACCTCTCCACCTTCTATAAAAAGTACTGGTACCAAATCATGTGGGCCAGCAGCCTTATTACGATTGAGAGCCGAGATGCAATTACGAACCGCAGTCTCAGTGGGTGGTTCTAAATCTACCGACCAGGGCGTTACATCAGAAGTTTGTGGAGGCAACACAGTCGAAGCTGGAGGCCAGCTAAACTGACCCTCAAAATGTTCCGCCCAACGCTCCAACCTTCTGGACTTATTATAAATGAGTGTGCCATCTGCCTCGCTGATAACTTCACTGACAGACGGTCGCCTGGGACCAGTAGCACGGATCAGCTTAAAGAGTTTGCCAGTGTTCCCTGAGGCGAAAGCGATCTCCATTTCCTTAACTTTTTCCATTAACCAAGCCTCACGATCATCTTTCAGACTAAGTTTCAGTTTCCTACGGATATCTGTTCTAGACTTATTATGTGAACTTCCAAGAGGAACCTTCCGTCTGGCTTCTAACAACTCTAAGGATTTCTCTGAAATCCAATGGTTTTCAAACTTATGTACCCCTATACCGCATGCTACAGTACTTGCTTTTTGAATAGGTTGAGATTTGTGTCCAGCAGCTATTAGGATCTTCGGAGTGAGTACCACTAAGGCAGCTTTCTAATTTGGTTTGGTACTTATGCTTTACCGATGGTAAAACCAATTTCTCAGCAACCAGTCGTTGCTTTTGGTGGGGTCGTTACCCAGCAAAAGTGAGAACAAAACAACATACTAATGCATGATCTGAGTAAAACGCGTCTTCGACGCCGACGTCACTACATTCACTAGAAGCATAAGCAGACACAATGGATAAATTTATGAAAGTCTTGTGTCTAGAGTTGGCCTTAACGGAACCTGCCAAGCGGACAGCACAAAGTCTACTGTTAACAGGAACCCAATCTATCAATGAGGCTGCGGCCGTCGAGCTAAGGACTATGCCTACTCCAGCCTGACCTGTAACCGCGGCTGTGGAGTCACCGGAAGTGTATAACCAGTATCGGGTAGACGATGCGGGTGCTGTTGGTACCATACGCTGACTACTGTCCTAGATTCTAGTTTCCGAGATACAGCAGATATCGACATGCAATGAGTCTAACGTTTGTGCAACAGCTGCCTGTTGACCTATCTGTTTTATTAATTTGCATTCTAGGTCTAAGCAACGGACGAGGGAGGCCTGAAGCTGAATGGCAAGAGACGGAACTTATCGGCTTAGTGTTACCACGGTTAGTTACATCTGTTGTGGGACCTGTGAAGTAGTTATCAGAAATGGAGGTTGGGAGGGACCTGAGAACTAAATTTGATTGGACAGTGAGGAAAGGGTCAGCAATAGCATGTTTTCCCCTATCCATCCTGCTGTATACAGCAGATAGGGCGACCCGGTTTATACTGCGAGACGGCCGATGCAATATGGAATTACTGGTGTTGTGACTATTCATGATTGTGTGTGGGCTGGGATACTGACAGGGCGCCCAGCCCTAGACAGGAGAATGATCAGGGTTCACAACCAAAGCCTTTGGTTCAAAAGCCTGTACCGCAAGGCAGCGGGTGGGTGGCAGTGTACCAGAACTGGTACATTTTTCGGAAAAAGATGCCAACTTTCTTCCAACCCCCAACATGGAGGACCAGGAGACTGGTTTGTCAGACCTCTATCTATTGGCCTACCTGGCATGAGTGACTCTATCGGTGTGGTGTCCACACCGTCCAGTTTATCCCAATAGGTCATCGAGGTGCGCAAGCCGTCACACCGCGTCAAGGTCCAGTCTCGTTGTGACAAACCTTCATCTGTAGAAAGTGGAGGAGGGAGTTCGTTTGGGCTGGGTTTCTTGTGACATTTCAAGAACTTGGTCTCAGATGCCACTTCTATTTCCCGTTACAGAGAAACTTCAGCAAACCCACGAGCACAAGCAAAGCTCAGCTGTACAATAAGTGATGCTGATGACCAGTTGAACTACTGTTGTAGTTGCTCAGCAGGTTATCTCGCTCACATCCGGCCTCCTGTTAACCGTCGATCGGATGAGGTGGAAAGTATTTTGGGAGCTTCTGGCAACATCGGCTAGTTCCATCTGGAAATCTTGTTGTATCCACCAGGCCTTGCGATCTTTCCATATTTTCTTCTGGAATCCCACGCCAGTGGCTTTATAGACCAAGTAGTTCTTACTGCTGTATGGGACATTCCAGTGGGCGCCAAGAAATTCCACTGATCACATGGAGGCAGTATTACACACATGCATTACACATCATATGTCTCTCCGACGTTGTCTGTTCGACGAGCCATCTAACTGACGTTTCTCAGCGCCTGGCCTGCCTACTTGAGCATTCAAAGTCTCCAGGCCGTACTACAGTGTATGTGCCCCGCGCAGTTTACAAAAGGTTAGTGAGCTGGCGATAGAACTCATCTTTAACTGTGTTTGGGCTACAATCTTTGGGGATATATGAGGCAACAACGAACTAGCAGCGTTTTTGATTTTCTAAGCGTACCTTCGGGTCTGACAGCATAAAGACGGCAGTCGACGGATTTCCAGCTAAGCATCGCCTTCTCTGCGCATGCACTTCAGTCAACTCCTACACCAGTGATCTGCAGTAGTTTGGTTCATATATCTTGTTATTGCTGCTGAAAAGCTGATCTCTTGTTACCTTGGCCCGATGACCATTTTGGTCCATACGTGATTTTTACGGCGGAGATCGGGGATGTCCACATGCCTTTCGAACAGCACGACAGACGAATAACACAATGTGGGAGTCCTAAATGCCTCTGTGGAAACAACTGTAACTCTCATGGTTTGGTAACATGCACCGTATTTTCGTACCTTCCAAGAACCTGTGTGGCACTCTGTAGTTGATTCGGCGGCCACTCATGAATCTACCACTTTCCAGTAGTACTACTGTCGATTGTCCGCGATGATTTGCCTGCCTAGAGAACCCTATTTATTTTGCAGATAAACCTCATTTGAAGACTATCCCCCAAGTTGCAGTCCGAAGAAGCATTCTGTGGTTTTGAGCCGGCCTACTAGATACAGGAACATGAGCACTTGAACTCGCAAATGAGTTTTGCATACGAATGTCAGCATCCGCCACTTTTATGGTGGTATGTTTACACCCAACGACATACACATATCTGATGAGTGTCAACCAACATGAAGGTGGTCGCATGCTTCCAGCGAATTAGGCCACTGAACACATTGTTTGTATTACCATGCTTCATAAAATAAACCTTTCGCCATTCGTCAAGTTCATAAAATAAGGATTTTAGAAAATGTGTTTGGGCGTCCATTCCGTTACCGTCCAAAACCGCCTCCGTCCTCGAGGGAAAAAAAACGGTTGACTCAGTCCTAATTAGCGGAACTTTTCAGACCGGTCGAGACTTTTATGCCGCTATGCTCATTAGTGACCCTAACTCTTTTTTCTCGGTAACTGTTCTCATTAACGATCCGGGGATGTTTTTTGGTCGCTGCGGGCCATATAACTACCTTGTATTTTTTCGCCTTGCCGTACACGGTTGTGTGGCGGAACAAAGCTGTTTTTTGCACGCGTCTTATGGCTTGTCTTGGGAGCAAATCACGGGATAGTTGCGGTCTTTTTCGGGACCGAGATTTACCATGTTTATTAGTACCGGGACGAGAATCCGATTTTATCGAGCGCACTCCGGTATCGAGAACGAACCAGCGTATCGTTTCGAGGGTTTCGAGGTTCACTCCTGATTTTCCAGTTGAGTGACCTTAATCTGGGCGGATTTTCAGGCATCGGATTGCACGTGTGACATACCATTTAAGAACTAATTCGATACTGTGTACTTCTGATTGGTTGTTTGTCGGTTACCCATTACTCTGTGACACTGCTCCGTATGTGTGCTTGTTCACGCCTATTTGTGAGACCATTTGTGAATGTAGATTTGTTCATTATTGCTATATCGTATTTCTACTGGTGCGTGCCTAAGCCTACTTCGTGAAACCTGTAATTTTTTAATTTTCTTCCTCAGATTTTTGGCCGACCGATTTGTGGAAGGTGTCTGTCCGTTTTGCAAATATGACGATGCCCGTGGTGATCAATGCGACAAGTGTGGTCGTCTGATGAATGCAGTCGAGCTGTGTCGGCCTCGGTGCAAAAGTTGTCAGCATGCGCCTGTTATTAAGTCTTCTAGGCACCTATTCTTGGATTTGCCAAGGGTGAGGAGTCCTACTACTAGCTCACATATCCGTAAACAATTTGTGTGACTTGTCGTTCTGACCGCCGTCACAAATTATTCTCTTTTTTTCGATCCCATCCAGCTTGAGTCGAAACTAGCCGTTTTTCTTGAGGAACGTATTGACGATGCAAGCACTTTGTGGACCGCGAACGCCCGCTCCATCTCTACCAGTTGGCTTCGTGATGGTCTCAAGGCACGGTGTATTACTCGTGATCTCAAATGGGGTGTTCCCGTCCCATTGGATTCATATAACGATAAGGTAGATTATCGATTTGAAATGCTCTGTTCTTCATCTACCCTGTAGAATAAACGGTAGGCTGTACTGCCTTATGCCACCAGTCATTCCTTCGCTGATTGTGATGTACATTTTCTTTGTTTATCTCCTTGTGATACACCACCCTTTCGTAGGTTTTCTATGTCTGGTTTGACGCTCCGTGCGGTTACATCTCGATAACGGCTGACTACACTGATGACTGGCGCCGTTGGTGGCAACCTTCAGGTTCTCCGAACAAATCAAACGAAGACGGCCCAATCGAACTGTTCCAGTTTATGGCCAAGGACAATGTCCCGTTCCATGCGATTATTTTTCCCGCGTGTCTTCTCGCAGCAGATAAGGGTTACACACTAGTCAAGCACTTGTTATCCACAGGTAAATTTTCACTCTCACTCCGGATTTGTTTGATGGTTCCTCTCCTGTATGCTTATGTGTGAAAGAGACTGATTGGTTGCTACTTTTGAGCTTTGAATGCCCTGATGTTTGACTGACTCCGTTCAATCACATGAAAGCAACAAATGCCTTGTGTTGTGAACAAGAATTGTGAGCACACTGTGTGTGACAATACATGCTTGCTCCTCGTAAGTGACCAAGTAATTGGTTGATCATTAAAAGGCCGATTTCTTTCTAGCTACAATACACTTTGTGCACGCCTACTTGTCACCTAGGTTATCGTTTGATCTTCGTCGATCTACAGGGTTCATGAAAGTTTTTATGCCAGTTAATAAAGCTTTTTGGTTCGAATTTGATAGAATGTGGCCACTCAGAAAAAGCTTTTTTCTTACTGTACTTCAGAGGCGACATCAGTTTGTTGGGCAGTGGGCACTGAAGCCTTCATCGTAGGTTCTTATTCATCCTAGAGGTTTTCTCAAGGTTGCTGACTTGTTGAATGCTAGTTTCAGCCTGTAGCATGAAGATTGGTGGTTCCTACCCCGCTCTCCCCACCTGAATTCAGTCGAGTACAAAGTAGGTTAGAGGAGGAGGAAAGTAAACAAGTTTAATAATAATAATAATAATAATAATAATAATAATAATAATATCATTAGGACGCAGGCTTGACATTACGGTGGACTTTCAGACTAGCCCATTTTGAAAAGCAGCATCAGAATCCAGTGACGTACATTTTTGCCCCCGTCGGGATTTGAACTCTAATCCAGTGACTTACAAGACCGCTGCTCCCTTGGCCTCACTGTAGGAATGATTAAAATAATCACATCTAGATGGCTAACCAAGTTCGTTTGTAAGAGACGGGCCGATGGTGCGGAAATCGCGAGCAAATGCGAGTGGTGTTTCATTTATATCCATCAAATCGCCGATTATTCATCAGTAGCATCATCACAAATTCACTGATTCTCGCGGTCTTAGTCTGCGTAAACTGATCATGAGTTATACTGTGTCTTTTCAACTGGTAATTAAGCAGATGCAAACTAAACCACCCTTCCTTCGGTTCTTCCACAGGACTCTGTTTGGGACGCTTGAGGTAATAATACAGCAAGTGACGAAATGAATGATTTGTCATGTTTGGTCTGGAGAGGTTTGGATAGCAATACAACTATACCGAGAAGATTGAAAAAGTGATGTTAATCAGGTTACCAAAAAACAGATCAATCAAAATAAGTGTCATTTAAAACACTGAGTTCTCTTGATCCATTGTCTCCGAGGCAATGTTAATCACTACTCGCCATCCGGCCCTGTGTGTGCATAAACTGTTGACTCACGCAGTTTTGTCTGTGCTGGAACTGATGACAGTCGTTATTTCATGTAAACCCAGTTGTCGGTTGTTTCGGTTGTTGTTGCTACTCACATGTTTTACATATTCTAATGTTTTACGTTCGTGACTGAAGCGAGTAAATCGAATGTTAACATCTCGCGATGTATGCCTTCTATCGTTATTGACAAAATAAATGGATCAAAATTTCCACTGCATGTCTGCTCATTACAAGTGGAAAATCTAGTCAATCTCCATGACCTTCAAACAAAAGGGATTTGTGGGGTTATTTAGGATTTCTTTTCAAGTGTTGAGATATTACGGCTCTACAGATGTTATGATCGTAAAAGACGCTTGGCCAAGGAAGTTGCTTACTGTACGAAATCCATTACAAGGTTTGTGAAAACATAGAACAGCGAACGCGAAGACCATTTTGCATTTTCGACTTGTATCCTTATTCGTTGGGCAGCGGTGTATCGTCATTCACCTTGGTAGCACGCCCTCCCATAATGTATATACATGTTGCCAATAGTCGCTTCTGGTCCCTGCTTTTTAATTCCTAAGCGTACGAGTCATGCTACACTTCTCATAAACGAAGGTGGACGTTATACAACAGAGCCATCGAACCGTCGTCCTAACCAAGGTCCAGATGTCGTGGTAGGTGGCCATAATGGGATATCTGTCAGGAAGAATTCAATCTGTATCGTCACAGTGAGACTGGACTTTGATACAACGTGACAACCTGCACATCTCTATGATTTGTTGAGCTAAACTGGACAGTGTGACGATCACACCGACTGAGTCACTCTTGCCTGGTAGGCCAATAGGCAGAGGTCTGACAAACTACAGTCTCTTTGTCCTCCAGGTTGGGGGTCAGAGGGAAGTTGGCATCTTTTTCCAAAAAGAGCATCAGTTCTGGTACACTGCCACCCACCCGCTGCCTTGTGTTACAGGCTTTTCATCCAAAGGCTTTGGTTGTGAACCCTGATCGTCCTCCTGTCTAGGTCTAGGCGTCCTGGTAGAATCTTAGCCCACATCCAGCCATGAATAATCACAGCTCCAATAGTTCCATACTACATCAGCCGTCTCCCAGTATAAACCGGGTCGCCCTATCTGCTGCATACAGCAGGGTGGATAGGCGAAAACATGCTACTTCCAACTCCTCCCCCATTGCCTTATCAAATTTAGCTCTTGAGCCCCTCCTGACCTCCACTTCCAGTAATTACTCTGCACACCCTGTAACAAATATTAGCTAATCAGAGTAACACTGTCCAGGTAAGTCCCATTTCTTATCCACCCTCAGACCTCCCTTGCTTAAACCTAGAATGCGTTCGCACTCTGAAACGGTCAGGCAGCTCTCGCACGAACGTTAGACCCGTCGAATGTTGATGTCTGCTGCATTTCGGTGACTGGATTTTAGGACAATAGTCAACTTATGGAACTAATAGTGCCCACACTGTTTACTCGATACTGGTTATACACTTCGGGTGACTCCACAGCCGTCGCTACTGGTGTGCCTATCACGGGCACTCTAGTTCGCACTAATCGAGCTGTCATCATCTGATAAAATCGGTCATACAGTTCACGATGCGGACTATATGTCTGAAGTCATAAGGGTGAAAACTAGCCAAGTCTGTATAAGTTAGTATTCGTCGTATTTCACAGAAGATGCCATTTGTCTCAGAACGGGCACAAGGCAACAAACACTTAACGAGATGTAACCAAATTGCTTGGCTCAGCCTGGTAAACAATTAAGTAAAAGGAGTATGTATGATGTGCTACACCTATCAGGTGCACTCAACTGATACGAAGTGTGCTGTTCTGTCAGGTTTTGAATATACCGTTTATCCAAAGCTTTCTTAATTACATGTTGGAGCGTCAAACAATAACATTTATATACTTCCAGTTTTAGCCCACCTTGTATATTGCCCTTGTTTGCTACTGACGTGTTTAAATGTCCATTGTATCAACGAATTCTGGCCGGTATTTGATCGCTATTAGGCAGTCAGTCGCCTAATTCTACTATGATTGAATGTTTTCTGAGATCACATCTCTCCTGTGCATTTCCACCACAACAGGTATAACTAGTTAACGCTTTATGATTGCTGTCTGTCAGACAACCGCTACATTGACTGAGGTCATATTCGCACGGTCCGTCAACAGATATGGGATGGTAGGCGTGATACTCATCTGTTGCTAGTTGATTGGGACTTTTCACTTACTTACGGTCACAGTTTATTATGAATGACTCACCTTTCAACATAATGCCATTAAATAGCGTTATCTGTTCCATTTAAACCGATTCACATAACTTGAGCGTTTGTCGTCCTTTCTCGTTCCTCTACTCCATAGAGTACATGAACTACGAGGGGACCAAATTCTCAAAAAGTCGCGGAATTGGCGTTTTTGGAAATGACGCTATGAAATCCGGTATCCACTCAAACGTTTGGCGCTTCTATTTACTTTACCGACGACCGGAAACTCAGGTGCCTACTGTCAATCTTCAATACTGTCCTTGGTTCGCATCTATTTTTGTCTCCGTCTGAATGTCTTTTTCTCTTATTGTAGGACAGCGCGTTTGTGTGGGACGATTTTGTTTTGGTCAACAATTGCGAATTGCTGAACAATTTGGGTAACTTCGTCAACCGGTCAGTTCTACGCTGTTTTTTTTGTTATGTGGTTGGTTTGTGAAACTCTCAATCGTGTACTGTTCTGTTTCAGTTTGAGTAGTGCACTCGTTTGTCGTCATATATCTGATGTATTAAATTACTCCGACTGCTTTTAGCTTCCGGTTGTCTGGTTTTAATATCTATTATTCTTGCTCAAATATCTGCTTCTTGGGATCTGCCTTTGACTGACTTGTTCCCACTTGTAAAACGAGAAGGATTAGCATGCATTGTTTGGAATATTAGAATGGAGATTAGTGGATCAATTCACTTGATTTTCAATGAGCAGTAGTCACTGTATGCATGTGTCTCGTATCTATCTCACATAACAGAACAAGAGTTTAGGGGTGTCCCAATCCGTTGCTGGACAATCGGGCTGTCAAAACTACGTATCAGTAACTCCTTTTGTTCAAGGGTTCTATTTCAGTTGCTGTGGTCTCGGATGTTTCCCCTTCTAGTTCGGACAGTTTTCCAATTCAATTTATTTCTCAGTAAGACTTAGTGGGATATATAATTATAAAAGGGATTGCATCTGTGCAGCAATAAGGTTTACCATTAGGTGTTTTTAACACAGACTTGACAAACCTACACATCCTTATGTATAGACTGGCGAATCAGACATACTGTGCTGATTTACGCTTTGTTTGCCGATCGTGACCCTTTTCGATATGTCTGTGTATGTCCGTTTTATGTTCCCTTACTGTCGTGTCAACGCTGGCAAGTCTCGACAAAATGGAGCCACCCACTGTTGGCGCCAGTTTTTGATTCGTTGAGTTACGGTTCATTAAAAACTGTTTTGCTAGACCTGGTTAGTAGCACATTCAGCTTAATGAAACATGCGCGAACCATTCTCACCAATAGTCCCACTAGGTAAACATTGAACGCATCAAACTAGAAAGCTTTGTGTCAAGCAGCCTATCACAAATAGATCATCCACGTCTATGAATTGGATTTTTCCCTTGAGCTCTCGCCCTTCGTGCACGCCATTAATAGGCCTGTCAACAGACTGCAATATGTGATTGGCTGAGTAACAACAAATGAATCGATTCATATGATAGGCGAAGTGGTGGTTCCTTGGGGCTCACTTAATTAACTATCAATGTACCTTATTCCTAAAAGTCTATGGCCATTGTCTGCTAGAGTGGCATTGTTAAACGTACCTGCTGAATGAATGACCGAGTATCAACTCAAACAATCGTTGTTTAACGAGCAAATGGATTTGCAACTCGTTTCGTAAATAGCAGGACATCTTCCTGCACAGGGATTGCGAATGACATCTCTGGCAAACGTCTGTAAATTATTACCGCAAACTTTATTAGTGTCCCACCTTGTTGACAAATTTTCTTCCCTGTGGTCCAATTTCACAAGAAAAAGTGCCACAGCACATTGTAAAACCGGGTCGAAAAGCATTCTAGAGATCGGATCTGTGACTACAGTGGTTCCAATATAACTGTATTGTTTATGGGGGAAATTTAAGCGACGACATTGTGTAAGTAAACGTTACAAATGCGACAGCATTGATGCCACTTTTGTTGGTTTTTATACGTGCGTTCGATCCATAGACTATATTCAAGGTACGTAAAGCTGGCTTGGTCAGTCGTGTGTTCCTTGATGGAACGCTCTTGGTATTAACATAAAATCTTGCAAAACGTCGACTAACCTGTGTTCGGTAGACGTCATCGTGGCTGTTAAAAAATCCAACAGGAGAAAGCTAGAATATTCTTATTTCTGAGTTAATGGAAATCGTCAAGTTCCCTTGTCAATTGGTAGCCGAGATTTTCATTTATCTCTAAACGGTTTTTCACGTTGTCGGGGGCGTGTGCGGTGGTTTTCACTCAGGTTGGTGCGATGTCACCTTCCCGAAGCAGGCGATCACGGTCAAATGTGTGTCGAACTTGATGGCCGACTTATTTCCACTCCGGAATATCGCTGTGCGTAGTTTCGCCCCTTGACATTTCAAACCCCCTCAGTTATATTTTTATCAAGTGACTCGCTTCATCGGTCAGTAACGTATACTCTTCGTATACGTCAATTTCGTAGCCATAACACACCACTGTTGTACATAATTATTCTTTGCAACTGTGTCAAATGGCTGGGTCATTTTTCGCGTGCAAAGAACAATGGCAGTAATTTACTACAACACAACGTAAACCTACCTGCCTGTTTGTATGTTGTCAGTCCATTTCTTCTACATTATGTTCACTTGATTGTGCAGCGCCCTGGTTTTCGTTTCGCGATTTTTCGACGGCAAGATTCCTTCAATGGACGATCTACAACCGAATGACGTGGAGTTTTTGGCCCAAGTCAATCACTTCATTAAGTCATACACAAGTCACCTGGAGGCTTGTCGGCTACGAGAGGGTCTACGTGACGTTCTGGCCATAGCCCGCCTCGGCAACGGATACCTACAGGCCAATCAACCTTGGGTTACGGTCAAGAGTGAGGAGACGAAGTGAGTATGCTGTTCTACGTTACGTTCGCTCGGTTACCGATCTGCTGATTGCAACTCGTCTCATTTCAGTTATTGTTATTTTATCAGTCGACAACTTTCCGCTAGATGTAGAGGTGACCGCCTTCTTGCAATTTCTGCCCGGCCTAAAATGTACGTCCCAGTGTGGATAAAAGTGTTCGTAATAACTACGTTGCTGGAACCTATGATAGTAAACTCGATGGATGATGACCTGTTTAGGTTTTGCTTGTTGCAAGCTCAACATCATACTCACTGGATCATAGCCTTCGTATTCATAAGAACCTTCCGGTTGGCATGTTTCTAGAAACATTACAATAAACTCGAGTTTCTCTCGTGTTAGAGCTCATCGGTAGTACATTTCTTTGCGCAGACCAAAAAGATATATGGTCTAAGACTGAGACAGTAACGTTGGACAGTTTCCAACCTCCAGTAACCGCTTCATGAATGACAGGTGTGCGGGCACTGGAATGGAAGCGCCTGTTTCCAAGGCTAGAGCGATTCTCTCCAGCTTGTGATACTTCCGCTTTCCCGTTTCAATTTATTATTTAAATTGATTAGACCCTACCCATGTAGTTTTAGCTTACGATTGCGAAACTTGACCAGTGTCAACTGTGTCAGGACATTTGACTAATTATATTAGAGCTTTAATTTCTTACAGAAAGGTGACGCTTACTGCCTGTGTGGAAATTGGAGAGGCGTTTGATCCGATCAGTACCATGGAATAATCTTAAGCAAAAGATTGTTTCCCAGATACTTGTCAGCCTTTTCAAGACATCGTTGTTAAATGATTATGAGTTTGGGGACGTGCAGTTGCTATCCTTTATTACCTTCGGACGACCATGACGGTTGTACGTCTCATCTTTTCCGTTTGATTAAATCTTTGAAAATATCTTGACGAACAATCACTACAGATGTCCACCATTTAGTTGACTTCGGAAATTGCATTATCTGTTGTGTGGATATTCCGGGGTCATGTTAATATTAATCGTATTACGCCGGTAAACAAAGTCATTAACCGAGCTACGAATGTCCTATATGTCTCTACACGTCATTCTCGTGTATGTTTGTGCAGAAAGTATTTTACCGATTTTGTATTACCCAGTAAGAATATGCAGCTTTTTGTCCTTGAGCACCCCTTGACTGAAAAAATCAAAGCCGTGAACCTAAGTTGCAATGAATTTCATTCAGATCACACAGTTGGATGTTTTTTTGTCAAGTCCTTTGTTCATATCCCCCTTGAAGTACTGTAGATGTCACATTGAAAGTTTTCTATGTTGGTTATTCGGAAAATATGCTAGTGCCTACTTGTTTCTTGTAGATAGTGACTTCACGTCGAGATAAGGTACTTGTCAACTGTATCTTGCTTGTGCCGAATATATCATGTATGTATGTGAACATGTTCTCTGTGAGAGCTTTACTGCTACGGGTGATTCGTGTTAAGTTTGGTAAAACATATTTCGGCTTATATTTCTTAATCACATCGCTTCGTCCCCTCGTTCCATTTCTTGCAGACCCAGAGCCGGTGTGGTTGTCGGGGTGGCAGCCAACGTGGTTTGTGTTCTTGGTTTGTTGCTCTATCCGTACATGCCATCTATCGGGCAACAGATCTGGCACGAACAGTGTAACCTCCCCATGACCGCACTCAGCTTGTTGCCACTTCGTCGTCAGGACTGCCGATTACCGCAGCTGTTAGCACGGAGTCATACAATCGGAAAGGTACTTACGGTCTATACACTTGCCACGTAGCCCTCAAATGTGCTGATTATTTTTCAAGTGAATTTCCTGGTTCAACTATTAATTTGTTTGCAATGCATCTACTATAGTCTCTGCCACTTGAGTGCTTGACATTGACCGATGAAATGGTCTACCGCAAAATCGATCCCGTTTCTATCGATTGCGGTGAGCCTTTCCTAGTTCTGGTCGGTCGATGTACTACGAGATTACCGCACTTAATAACCATGAATGGATACGTTATGCATGCCACGTGGGTCTCTGTGGAAGGCTCCGTCGAGGAGATCGGCCGTGTCGCTGGCCTGTGGGCACGCATCTAACAGCCATTGGCCTAAAGATTCGGTCTATGACAGCTTGCTCCAGCTCAAACAAAATTTTGGCAAAATTTTTGTGTGCGGTGATGTCTTTCACATACAACTTCAAAAGATACTGGTGTTTCTTGATGAAAACTGGTCGAAAATGTCATTCGCTGCTAGTCTTGATATTTTTCACGATTGGATGTGTCGCATGCATGAATCCAAGTTTCATAAATTTGTACTCATCTCCGCACTATTCAAGAATAAGCATGTGTAAGGTTTCTGTCAAACTGCATTTGTGTGTTCCACCCACCCAATCATATTGAGTGACGTTGTTCAGTTGAACTTTTTAAGCTTCATCTCAGACTCTTTTTCTCTGTGAAGCGGTCTTTCTTGACGCATGAACCTCAAACCTATTTGACTTAGTGAGCCACACCCACCAACTAAACAAAGGTTAGTTCAGGTGAAGAGGTGAATAGCTAGGCGTGTCAGAGCAGGTTGCCAGCCGTTTTAGCAATCAGTCTCCAAAACGTTTGTCAATCGATTCATGCGCTTCAATACTTTTATCATGACGTAACTGCTTCTGTTTGTGTGCGTTCGCTTTTATTGGATGTGATAAACATACACAACTACGTAGAGCAGTGTTCCATAACGTGTACATCAAGCTTTGTGGAACTCTTGATTTCATCACCTAACCAACGATGATGGTTTGCACGGACGAATTTGAACAGGAATGCTTTCCCAGGTGTCAGTCTGAGTGAACTCTCGACCATGGAAGGAACTAGGTGGTTTCCTGTTCCTTTACGATGCTTCCTCAGCTAACCAATACGATTGTATTTCGTGTAAAAGACTACCGAGTGGTATTGGAACAGCGTCACCAATGACTGACTTTAAATGGAGATTCGGTTCATATACTCATTATAACTGTCCGATCGTGGTCATCTGAGCAACATTGAAGTAATGTACGACTTCCACATATAACAAGTCTATTCGTTGAAATGCTTTTGTTTGATTTCTGACTGATATATTTGAGTTATACTTCTTTTTCTATATTCTAACTTCATCTCGTTTTTTATCATTCATGATTCTGAAACGAGAATCTTTGTTCCTGTTCATTTTTTCGGCCGTTTACTGCCATCCAGCACAGAATCAGATGGGTTTTGTACGCTTTCTGTAGCCATTAACGTCTACTTTTCCACTGGTTATCCATTCTCATCACGGGAGCGGATTATAAGTCAGTTGCCTCGCGGTCGGGGGTTCAAACTTTGATTGCTGCCACTGCTCCTGTCCAGGTTTAAGCAGCTTGTGCGTATCCAACTTACGTGCGATCTTGTTTTTCGTATGACAGCAAACAGCATGTGATGTAATCGCTAAACGTGTTTATTCTTGTTGTTATTAGCTTATTTTTTAGTACAGATTATGGTGATGAATGGGATCCGGTGGTTGTCACTGGTGTCTGCCTGGCCTTTTACTTTGGGTCATATACTCCGCCTTAAGCCGTTTGACTAATTGTACGCGACTGTCGTTTTTGACTTTACAGCCTGTTCCCCTATTCTGTAAAATCGATGCGGTTGAGGCCAGCCGATTATCCAAGTTGTTCTCTGGGGATCGAGTTGAAAACGGGAAACCTTCCTCGAATGAGACGGCTGATTAAGATTGTCGTCCCGATTGTTTCCGGTCGTCTGTGTTGTCCGGGTGACTTTATTCCCAAGCTGTGTATCGTCACTCGACGCTGCATTTTTCTTTTGTAACTGTGTTAATATACGATTTTTGTCTTGGATCAGTCGGTGTTGTTGATCTCGCTCTGTTCGTGGGCATGATAGCAGGTGTTTAAACAATTGCTCTGAGAGAGGAGGTAGTATTTGCTAGTTAATATTCCCGACCGACGTTTCCCAAATGGGATGACTAAGTGTAAATTGTGGAGAGTCGTTTGAGTCTTCAAGAGGGTATTGAATTATGGTTTGGGAATAAATTCGATCATTGTGAACTTCTTTTTTGTGACGAAAACCATCTCGTCTTGTTGAACGAGGATTTGGTGCGGTGCATCATCATCATCATCACAACGGCTTTGAGCCTGGCCAGAAGGCACTGCTGTTCGGGCAGCCGTTCACCTCAACAATAACGTGGGATAACTTGGAGAAAGAAAACGTTAGTAAAAAGGCTAACAATTAATAAGAAAAACTGCAAGCGGTATGAATGCAGGCAAGTTGTTGACTGTGACACACTGCAATCTCGGGTAACATCTCTAACCAGCGATCTAGATGACCATGAGGACTCCAGCCAGGCAGGTGACACCTACCCAGTTTACTTCATGGAATTGCCATATTTCGTGACCATGTTATTGCTTGATCACTAAGCGGTGTTACCCAATTGTTGATGGTCTCAACATACAAGCGAAGAACTGAAACTTATTATTTCAAATCCCGATGTCTTGGGATTGTTACTATCCAAGTTGACATCAAGTGCTTTGCAGTTAGTTGAAATCATCAAATATCACATCACCATGTATGTGGTAAATGTTGTTTTACTTGTTTATCCTTACCTATTTATGTCAGTGAAACGTGTGAATAATTTAGTTTGTTCTGTGGTCACGTCCTGTTTCACAGGCAAGAATGAAATGCGGCATGCTGTAATCATCATTATAGATAGCTATACATCAGTGGTTCACACCGATGCTTAACTGCTACACAACCACGAAGGAAAAAAAAATCTCTGTGTGGAAAGAGAGAAGAAGGAAAGAAGTGGAGGGGAAAGGGACCTGATTACTAATATAGACAGTTACGTCGATATTCAGACATTCAATATTAAGGTACCGACACTGCAAACAAAACCAAGTTGTAAGTGAAAGTAAGGCGTCATCAGCAAGACGGCTTTCACTGCCCCGCATCAGTAAGTGCACTCACTCCATAGACAACTCAGCCAAACAACGACAACATTTACGCCACTGAGCTCGGTTAGCCGCCATCTCACCTAACGTTTCAAGCCATCGGCTCTGTGAGTCGCGAGGGCTCCAGCCCGGGAGACGAACCCGATCTACAGTGCCCAACCCTTTGTGAACGATTTCATTTGTCTACGCCAGGTCATCATCTGTCCACCTCGTACCTTACGCCAATCGTCCGCAGCGTCGGCAAACAGTGCTCGGTGTGGCAAACGATTAGCTGGCATCCTTAGTATATGACCTCACCATCTAGGTCTGTGTAAACGTAGTGACTGAACAAAAGAACTCGTTCGACGATCAGTGCCAAACACCCGTTTCCTAACCTCCTCGTTGGTGCCACCCGATACGAGCGATTGGACGGTTCACTTCTACGGTGAGTGGCCATGTTTCTCTGCCGTGATGTAGTATGGTCCTCACTGCTGTCTGACATACGCGACCGTTAAGCTTCAGAGAGATACCTTTCTGTCGCCATAAGTGTCTCAGATTAGCGAACACTGACCTAGCATTGGAAATACGCTCCTCTGTTCCATTTCCTTTACCTCCGCCGCTGATGCAGCATCCCAGATACACAAACCGGTCAGTAACCTCCATGACTTCGTTATCTAACATTAAATCTACGTAAGTGCAGCAATCTTGCAGAAGCACTTTGCTTTTCGAGGCTGCAAAGCGCATTCCGAAGTACTTAACCGAACATGAAATTGCGTTTAGCGTTGCTTGTGCCGTTTGAAAATTGTCAGACAGCAACACCTTATCGTCAGCATAATCACGATCAGTCAGTGTTTTACCAGGTAGGAGATCCACACCGACATCATTTGAGTGCCGCAGACAGTCCTCCATTATTTCGTCCTTGACGAAATTGAACAAAAATGATGAAAGGGGACAGCCTTGACGAACGCGGCTGCTGCTGATGAAAATGTCAGACAGTTCACCGTAAACCCTAACCTGAGCCGAAGTATGGGAATAAATCTGTAATGCCTTGTTCAGTTCAACTATTGGGTGTACTTGGAACAGTTGACAGGTTTTCGTTCGATTTATCAGTGTTTCGTGCTCCAATCATCCGGTACACTTTTCATTAGAATCAAATAAACTGACTCCGTTTTAACCAGTTCAGACATATTAGCCAACCGAATTAACAAACGATTTCTTTCGTATGCAAAGCGCTTACCGAAAGATTAAGTACTTTAAAACTTCATCCTATGCATAGCAGGAGAAAAGTGTTTCATCGAACAATGATTCCTGAGCTAATGATAAACTGAAGAAAGCTGTATAACGCTATCCCTACCGATTCTCCTAGGTGTTTTCGATGGAAAGTCTGTTACAACAAAACGTATACAGTTGTGTGATAAGGACTTTATTATCGGAGTGTTATCTGTCATTCCATGGTGCAAGCATTTCGTCCATTTAAGTTGTAGCTCAGTGTTTAGGACATAAGTCATGATGTCTTGCTGACCACCACCTACAGCAGAATGTCACTGATTGGCATTGATGCATACCTGCTGTGAAGCCTTAGAGAAAACAAAGAACAGCTCTAGTTGGAAATAAAGGAGATGAAAAGGGCGGGATTTATCCTGTCAAATCCTTGTCTATTCTAGAGTGGTCACCATCAAGGTGCTGACATCTTGCAACCAAGTCAACAAGTAAATGAATGCATGTCAGCTTTCGCTGCCTTGTTTCGTTATTATCCTTGTTTCATAGACAACTCATCCAAATTACGGTAGTGTTCGTGCTGTTGAACACACTTCGCCATCATCCTTCTTAAGGGTTTTAGCCAGAGTATAAGCGAATCACAAGAACCCCAATCTTGGGGAGTTGAGCCAGACTTAATGTTCTCGCTCGAATTATCGCTACTATCGTACTATTAATCTGTTGCCATCTGCGGTAATTGATCTTTGATGTGTTGAAGTGCGTTCGGCTTGTCTGAAAGCAGATTGTTGATAGTTGCTTGTTTAAGTTCAAACTATAACCAGTCCTATATTGTTACTCATGCTTTGCAATTTCATCCCTTTTCTGTTCTACATTCAGACAAATACCATTAACTTACTTTCGGCTAATCGATACGATCGCCTCTTTATTGACCATCAATCCCCTTTGTATTGCTTAGTTTATGTAAATTCACACGCTTATTAACTATGGTCAACGTCGTCATGGGTGCCACCGTAAATTGCGACTTCCTCATTATTTTACCATGTCAGTGACATTTTTCTACTGACAGCAAGAGGACTTTACTCTTCCCGGGTCCAGTGAGTATGCTGGCGTCTACGGTCATCTCCCGTTCCCTGATGGCCCACCATACCATATTCTTGCTCACTGAACAACTCGCTCTTTGTTAAGCTGACCTTTACTTTGTTTCTTATTAATGTCAGCATCATTGACCTTGTGTTCATCATCATAGACGGCAATACATCAGTGGTTCACGCTGATGCTTAACTGCCACACAACCACGAAGAAGAAACAAAATCCTGTTTAGGAAGAGGAAAGGGGACCTACCTACTAAAAACAGCTACGTCTACGTTCAAACATACAACATCAAGGCGCCTACACCTTGCAAATAAACAACGGAACTGCAGATAAAAAGGAGGCATCATCAGCAAGACGGCTTCCTCACGGCTTTCACTGCCCCGCGTCAGTAAGTGCACTCACTCCATAGACAACTCAGCCAAACAACGACAACATTTACGCCACTGGGCTCGGTTAGCCGCCATCTCACCTAACG
>LUCH01004261.1:27014-46317 GCA_013368495.1 Paragonimus heterotremus | reverse complement strand
GGATGAAATAAAACGAAACGCCAAAAATGATACATAATTTTCGAAATTACAGGTGAACGCCATTGGAAATCAACTTCATGAATATCCCAATCACGTCATTCTCATTGCTTCCAAACTGAACCTCAGGCCACACGATAACACAACAGATTAAGACACAAGGTTTGCACAGGTTGACGCCATTGAAAATCAACTTCATGTGGAAACACATGACATACCCACAGGTGACACACACTCATAAGGTGAGATTCATGAATATCCCAACCACGTCATTCTCATTGCTTCCAAACTGAACCTCAGGCCACACGATAACACAACAGATTAAGACACAAGGTTTGCACAGGTTGACGCCATTGAAAATCAACTTCATGTGGAAACACATGACATACCCACAGGTGACACACACTCATAAGGTGAGACTCATGAATATCCCAATCAAGTCATTCTCATTGCTTCCTCGAGGAACGGTTTGGGATGTTCTGCTAGAACTCTTGTTCCAGTCCAAATCATAACCACTCCACAGAGGTGGTATCGCCATTATATTTTCAGCGGTGGCAGCATCAAACTATGCTGCTGAATCATTTTTACTAGCTAATTGAACGAGATCACGCCGTTCGAGCAAGACTTTCGCAGCTGGAGGATGGAATTTCTGTTGTAACGATCAGTTTTTACGGAGTTTTTCAGGCAGTAGTTCACCTTATTTTCTAACTTAATCAAATTAGGATTTGTTTGAATGTTTTGACTTCTGTTGCGCATCTTTGAGTTGCTCAGATCGGTTACCGTGGTGATGGAAGACGAGTTCCACAGTCTGTTGCTTAAAATCAAACCATTGTATCAGACACTTGAAAATCCCCAAGGTAATCTGATTAATCACTGTAGTGCAAGAATTTGTCACAGAAAAATCGAAAGTTGGCGGCTTAATCAAAGATTTAAATGATTTGTCGGGCTCTGAATTTCAAAGGTAACTGCAGCAAAACAGATTGCTTTACACTCACAAGGATGCAAAGAAATGAATTAGCAAAGGCCCTTTTGTTCAAACTTAAAACAAATCAATTATCAAAGGTTACTTCTAAAGAAATTCTGGAGGTTAAAAATAAGGTTAGTAATTTCAACGATTACTACACTGGTTCGAGGTTAGTGGCCGGAGTCACCCGGTTTTAGACAGTTTATCTTTTGCTGTATTTAGCAGACGTCTGTCGGTGTGAGGGACAGTTATTTAAAACGAGATGTACTCATGGGTACACCCCGTGCTGTAGCATTCAGTTTAATAACGTCGTACTTTGGGTTTACAGTATGTACCAGGAACAGAATAAGTTTACGAACCTAACAGTATTTCAATTATACGAGAACATCACGTTTCAAAGCGACCTCCAGATGCAAAACTAATGATCTCGAGGTCGTTACAGTTATTGATAATTCTGTAAGAAATCAGTTGCTGTCTGAAGACTGTTCGAGGATGAAGGTTGTAAAGCTTCTTGTGTTGAACTTGTCAGTCTCCATCTGCCTATAAGATAAAGGGATGTTTAAAAAGCCCTGTGCTAAAGAAAAATTGTGTAAGTATACTTACACACTTTTCTAAATATATTTTTCTAAATATATATCAGGTTACCGCAGTCTTCGAAACTCAAGTATACCTACCTGAGTTTCGAAGACTGCGAAAACTCTTGACCTGTCTACAGGTCATAAACCACAGGCCAATGACCAGCGCAATAGCAGCTGGCTGAACAGGCTCAACAACAAGTGTGTCCTTGTTCAAGTCGGCGTATACAACTCGACTGGCATACTCGAGCAGCGCTTTTATGAAAACCCTAAGGTTTTTCAAGTGCCTTCCTATCTCGGTGAGAGGAATGTCTGCTTTATTATTCCAAGAGTAGCAAACTCCTTTTCCGCAGCCATCTCGTGGTCATGCAAGAAAGATAGGTTGGACGGCGTCCCGATGCCCACACGTTCGTGACGTTTACTACGCTGACTTCACTGTGAAGCGCAAAGACATTACCGGAGTCCTCATCGAGTGACATGTTTGTGCACTTACTGTCATGTAGGGTGTGTCAATCCTCTTATCACCGCAAGGAAATTCTCATTGGGTGCCATAAGCTTCTAGCTTGTGTTTGAGAGAATCATTTGGAACACGGTCGAATGCCTTAGCGGAATTAGAAAAATTAGCGTCTTGCATGAGACCATTGTTTTTTTACTTCTGTCAGCCTATCCAGGAAGACCAGTATATTTGCTACGCGTCACAGATTGAAAAGGAAGCCGTGCTGCGTAAAAAAATAGGAGGCTGCTCTCCACGGGAATATTATCCGTTGCTTCATAGTCATAACTTGTGCGTCGTTTCATTTATAAATTTGTCGACTCAAACTGGGAAATGGAGCAATGTATCCATTCATTTACAGCGTTTAAAGTACGCAGTGTAATTCATTCGGTATTCATTCTCTGAAGGTAGTGAGTATGCATTCACTTCGAGGTATTCCCGTGCGTATCCTCAATTAGTTGGTTTATAAAAGTTAGGCATGCAAATCAGAGGTGGCAGCTACGTTTTCTATGCGACAGCTGTTGTGCTGCAAGAAGACGAGTGACATAATAGTTGTTTCTTCAATGGTCCGAACGAGTTGACACTTTCCTTATTAACACAACAAACAGAATTGCTTTTTTATATGTAATAGTAGTCCTGAAATTTAAAGAGAGCTGATGATAACATACACACAGAATTATTTCTCAACTATTCTGCTTTATTCTGTTCTAGTTTTTCCGACCACTAGTACAATAGTTCAATAACTGCGTACGTCCGGATAGTCACTAGTAATATAGTTTGGTCGCTCCTTTTTACGAGACCCCTCTCCTGTGTGAATTGTTGCACAGGATGTATTTAGTCTACCAGTGAGCTGAGTACCGGAAATACTGGTGTTGGTCCATTTGGCGTACAGTCGTTTAGACTAGATCCTGCAAAGACGAGTTCCGTGACCCTGACGCTCTTGCTTCACGGCCTAATTCAAAAGTGTTGTGTGGGGTCCTCTAAGTTTTGCGTGTTGCTTCCCAACGCCCCTTTCTGCTGCATTTACTCTCCGACTATATGTGTAACTTACCCTCTAGCCGGCGTTAACCACGACACATCGACCAAGTAATGTTGAACTTGACAGTTTATTGGCCGCCACCTGTACCATTTTGAAGTTTTAGTTTTCTTACTCCAGCCTTTACACTAAATCGTGCGTGATTACTCGTTAGTTTTACACAATGCGATCCCCTAATTAACTGACAGTTTTGTTGTTCGTCAGTACATTCTTTTGCATGTAGTCACTTCATTATCACATGATTAGGAGCGATATGTTGGCAGGATGGGTGGAAACATCATTTATTAGCTCCCTACTTTAACCCAAGATTATGGGAACGTTTCCATTGGTCAGCACTTTATCGGTATATTCGATACGATGTCCTGCAAACTTTATTGACGATTCCTCACTTCAAGCAGTTCCGGAGCTCCCCACCTTCAACACAGAGCTTTGATTAATCAATACGCTAATAAACTTACCAGATATATTATGATGCATTTCATTACGGGCCCCCATATATTTCTAGCCTTCTGATCGTATTTAGTGTCCACTGGTGTCCATCTCGTTTAATGTTCTTTCACAACCAAAACGTTCGAGCTTTTGCAAGAGGCTAATTAAAAGGAGACCGTGCTCACTGACTGGTAATCCTCAGATTAGATGATCGCGACTGCATGAGTGAGTCCGTTGTTCTGACCAGCTAATTATCTGTAGGAGATGACGCTTGGCACCCGGCAGGTGCGACAACTTTTTTCTATATCCCAGCAGGCTGTTCTCCTGCGTGGTATGTAATTTTGGTGATACTCCATTAAGGCCCACTGATGATACTCCTTCACAAGTATCTGCCTCAATCTTGTCAGCTTGACGGACACGCTTATTCCGTCCGTCAGTTGGGGCACTGAAGTTCCGGCACCAGGAGACCGTGATTCTGGCCACTCCAACTTCCTGGATAGTCTTTGTTTTCCAGAGATTTTCCTTCATCTAAAAGTTAGCCATTGTCTACCCAAATCACCCCGTCTGTTCTTTGCGCTGCCTGCAAATTTATGTGATCTGCTACAGTTCATTAACGGTAACTGCAACAAATCCCTCGTGGAACTCGTTCATGCGTGTGGTCTCCGGGACAATGTGTCAGAAATGCACTTGTGGTTTCAAGACTCACGGTGACTTTTGCGTTTATACCTTATTGGTAACATGATCCAACAAACAATGTTTTTCTAGGGGTTCTGTCGCCAGTCTGGTTGTCTCCAGTCTTTTGTAACCAGTCTACATGAAAAATTGGCTAAATGGATGTAATTTCCATTTTTACGAGAATTAAACACCTAACTACATTCATTTTCTATCCCGAAATATTTGGCCTTAGCCAGCGTTGAGTGCCAGCTTGCATACCCTACAAAACATTCTTGACACTGTAAAGCTACGACTCCCGTGTCACTTTCACATTCCGTCACCAGGAGTCTCCTTCCAGCCAGTGGCAACTACGGTGTCACTTGTTCTTTCATCACTACCTATTGAGTTTTGACAAATGCGTGGTTATCCCCTTGTGGCAAGTTACACCAGTAATTTTTCTTTGATATCTTGTGCATATGACCAGCAAAGTTATTGAGGTTTTTGATAAAGCTTACTTAAACACCACTGTGTATACGAGGTTGTTTCAACCCTTTCTGTGAAGTGGACACTGTCGTTACCTCACTTGTTATCAACTTCTCTGACAGCGGTTGAACCTCACTTTGTCCAACCTCGTGATCTGATGTTATATTTTTTTTCTGTCAGTCGTTGCTTTGGGTCCTTGCTCTGTGAGTCGACCTCTTCTATCCTGTGCATTGTCATTTGAAAGTTTATTAACCTTGTAGATGAGCACATTGTCTTCATGTTGGATAGTCCATCTCGCTGGTCGTTATTCAGACACTTGAAGGTGAATGGAGTTCCCAACAGTTGAAAGGGAAATATGTTTGAGCCGATACCTTTAAGTTCCGACAGTGGAAGATGTTTAGCTTTATCTGATTGTCTGAATGGCACATGTCAATATCCTGACCGCAATCCCACGAACGCAAGTAATATCACGTTCTGCAACTTTTCAAAGATTTCTGACACTACTGGAAAATTCTAGGGTTCGACGACTGTAACCTCACTGAATAATCTGATGTAAAGTTAAAATTATTCACTGGGCATTTTTGCTAATAAGACGAGGGAACTAAATAAAAGATTCACTCTCCTGATGATGTTTTCTTTTAGAAACACTGACCAGCTGCTGGATCATCAGAGTCATTCTGAATTCAAACAGTCAAAATTGCTTTCGTCCATTGACAATTTTTTGACTAACCCATTTACAATATCCTTACGGGTCTTTGTCGTCTGAGCAGTTCTTCCACAGACAGGGATTGTTTTCGGGTCGCACAATTTTCAGTCTGTGTAACTTTTCCATTCTTTGTAACCGGCCCATCGTGGCTCAACTCAATTTGTGTATCAACTCCCTTCTAGGAACTCTATTTCTAATGAAGTAGAGCGTATATCAGTTGAAACGGCGAAAATCTGTATGCTGCCACGACGATCGAGTCGAACAACGCGCTTTACCGGACCGCAAAATTTAATTGTACACCTGTCCGATGTCCAACTACGAGTACACAACGACTTGTCCTTGCCTACGCCCAATCATTACTGTCCTTGTGTTTATCACATAATACCTCCAACTCACACTGATTACCACTATAGCGTAGATTGTTGTCTCGCCTATCCCACTTACTATTGAATCGTTTTCATCCAAACGGAAAACAATCCGTTAAAAGTTCATTTATGTACTGTCCCCATTTGTTGCACGAACATTCTCTCCACCAACCTCGAAGCTTTTCACATTTTCAGCAAGCGTTTCAAGATTCCATTTCCCCCCCTCATCGTCAGAACTGCTGTTTCTCGAGCTAGATGTTGCATCACGGTTTGGGGCTTGTTTGCTTCGCGAGCTTCGGTGACTGGTCTCGTTGACAGTGAAAACTACTTAACCAGTAATTGATGAGACTTATGGACTAACTATTCCAAAATCACTTGGTAGACACCGTGAATTATGGGATTGTTGGTGACATCCTATCCATGAACTGGTCTGTTAGAATGAGTCAAGTGAAATACCCGGTTAACTCCGACATCACTGTCCTCAGTGGCATGAAAAAAACGAGGTTGTCAACCTTTGGATCAAACTAGCTGCCCTTAAACAATCTCATTATGTGCTCTAAGTAAGTAGGGATGCCATACTTGCCAGTCGATACCTCTTTTTCCACCACCCATTATCGCTTTTTGGCACCTGTCTGCGCCACCTCCATAATGGTCTCGGTCTTACCCTCTGATAGGGCCACAAGATAGCCATTTTCTTTCACTCGGTTTTAAGTCTGCTCATTCCGATCATATTCCCAAACTTTTCCAAAACTTTGGAAATCCCCAGCGTCGACCGGACATTGTTGCAAAATCTACCCTCTCGATCCTGATCATGACACCAATTGCTGTGGGCAAGAACGCGTGTGACTTAATGCTCGTTTACAAAGCGATCCGAAAGAGTTGGCATCCATTTTGGTGACACACCAAACAGTAACACTCGTTTGCATGTAATGATAACCCCACAGCGAAACAAGAGTAAGTGAAGGCTTCTAGTTACTTTGATGATAACTGATACTTTTAGACACAAACTGGTCTGACTACCCACGATTACTATACTCCGGCCGCCCACCCTCACCACGAACGGATTAAAAGATTTTTACACATATGAGTGGGAAATTCAAACTTGCTTGACCATAGGAGAATCACTTGGCCGTAGCAAATAAGACTTGTGATGGACAAATAAAGAGGGGTGTAGAACATTATTATGTAGAAAAATATAAAGGTGATTCTGGGTGGGTTAAATCGGGAGATATTTTCTGGAGGGTATTATGTATTCCGGATAGTTCACTATCTTTTGAGCACACAAGAACGTAGGACATTGTGAGGATTCCGATGCATTGCGCATTTAAAATGGTAAAATAACTAAACGATAGTGAAAACTCAAAAGGTTTTTGCCGCGGGTATTGTGGATATTGAAAACAAGAAGTTATCAATCTGGTTGTCTTTTCTATTAAATCTGGTTAACTTTAAAGCTAGAGTAACTAATGAGTAATGGAGTTTGGTTGTCATCATTGCCACTGACGTTGATAATCGATGGTGATGCACAATTACCAAAACTTCAGTAAAAAAACAGGACAACGCCGAACGTTTTCATCCTTCTGAGATAACTCAAGTTTGGGGTTTTCATAAGAAACATCTTTGACAGTATAAAAGAAAGGCGGTCGCGTATGTTGGAGATTTACGATTTATGTTGATTTTGTCGGATAGTGAGGTGAACACTACATTTCGCACCAATCCCATATTCAGGCTCAGGATAAATCCGTCGTAACTGCAACAATGCGAAACGAAAACACTTATTTCTTCAAACAAAGTTACAAACAAAAGTCAGAGACAGCTGTCTGCACGATTTATTGCCTGACGACATTCGTTGCGTTTCATCAGGCTCATACTGCAATGTTAATGTTTATGTAACAGTCCAGCGTGGGTAATAAAAAGAAATGCACGACCACACACAAACAAACACAACCCGCTACAGTCAGTTATCGTAAAACTGGCGATCGTAGGTAATTGCGCTTTGATTCGTGATTAAGATATTCCATTAGCTTCAACACGAATGAAAGTGGGCATTGAGAAATCATGCGTTGAAAGTTAATAACTGGTCCTCGAGATACTTTTAGCATCCACCGCGGGCTTATGGCGAACGTAAATCAATGCATCGCTTAGCAACACTTGCGGGTAGTGTGTAAAGATGAAGTCATTCTTAAGATCCTGGGTGGTTTTATAACTTTACAATGTGGGGTAATCTGGAATTAAGGGCAAAAACCAATTCACAAAAGAGTTATTACCTTCAGATTTTATCATCTGTCATTCATGTAACAAGGTGAGTGTTAGAATTTAGTCAGGTTTGCACATACTAGTGGTGACGACAACGTAACCGGCTGTGTACTTCAGGGTACACTTGGAACAGTAAAGTTGTACTATTCGCGTCATCTTACCTTGTAAAAATGGAAGTTTTTTAGAAGTTCATTTGGGCTGCTACCTTTTTTTAGAATAGTCCATAAGGTTTACGATTCTCCAGAGGAATTGTGTAGGTTACTCAAGACAGAAATGTCAACGTGATTGAATGATTGTGCTAATTATTCCTCCTTGTGAAACTTTTCAAATTTTAGATAACTGACGCAAAGTCTCACAACAGTTCAACACCAAATCCCGCCACTTACACTGATCTATCCGCGTTCGGTAACCAGTCCGTTTGTACGGCAAGAAAACCTTCGCACAAGCTGAATGTCCGTTCACAAATTCGATTGCGACCGCCGAAAACAAAAAATACAAAATGGAGGAAAACAATGCACAAGAAGCACGAGAAATCCGGATGGGGTATTACACACTTCACCTCAGGATTCTACCCGCTTGATGAGTCAACCGTAGAAGAATCTGACATTACAGTTTATTCAGACGAACATACGGACGGTACAACTAGTCCTGAACTGGATGTGAAAAACTTCAAAATGTCTTTAAATGACGTAAACGTTAGAAATAATACAGCCAAGTGTGAAAGTTTGAAGAATGGAAGAATGAAGAGGAGGAACAAGTCTGCTATGAAACGCAAAAGTCAACATAGTGTCCTCAAGCGATGTTCTGAAAAAGTTAGAAGTCAGAAAACATGTTTGTTTTGGTACTCGTATGAGTTTAGTACCCAATTTTGTTAGTTATTCAGTGAGGAAAGTGGCAGAGTTATCACCTACTGATGAATATTGATGAATTGGTTATTGAAAACCAGTGTTATTTATCCATCACACATTTTCACATAATTATAACCTTATTCAGCGAATATCCTATGTCTAGTAGGTAACATGGCGTGAATCTTTGAGATATACATATATTTATTATTAGGGAACAAGACAAAGAGGAGCCTTGTTTTTATTCATTGTTTGAAATAACGGTGGTCTTCCTAAGGGTCAAACAATTTCAAGTGAGATGAGAATACAGTTAGAGAATGCGATGGAAAATCTGGCTCTGCATCGTACGACAAGTCATTTTTCAAATACAAAGCATTGTTAGTTGCTGTGTAGGTAATGCAGCTAAATTCGAAATTCTATTTAAACATTCTGATAAGTATCCGATCAAGTTCTATATTGAATTCATTTTTCTTTTAGGACGCGACATTATCGTCGGATGGAATTCGCCACGTCATTTCCAGATTACAGAATCACGAGGTTTGTCGAACTGCACAAACCAGTTCTATTAATCTGTCAAGAAGCGTGCGTGGCGTAACCCCCATTTTTGACGGAAGTCGTGCTTTTTATTGAAGTAACCCAAAATTATCTTCAGTATTACATAACACTGACTGGAAGACGAATTGCTACCCTTCACAATTTATGCTGCAGCCATTCTAGAAAGGCAACATAGAATCAGCCTTTCGAAGTGCTTTAAGTAGCACGTACACAATTGAGGCGACTTGATGACTATTACAGTTATGATAATTTTTAATCATTTCTAGTACAAAAAGCAAACGAGCCAATAACCCTTTTATATAAAGTACTACATTGTAGGTTTGGGTCACTTGGTTTTCGATATAAAGTGTCGCTTCATTATTGATTAACCATCTGATAGTTTTTAAGGTTTGACTGACGTATTACCCCATTCGAATGTAATCAAACTTGTTTATTCTGATGGTCGCAGGCATTTGTGAGAACCTATTAACATCGGCGACCGCAACAGTATTAATAGTAGTAGGCGATCTGGTCCTTCTGGTCAAGAATCCGATGCTTTTCTTCGGGTAGCTTACAGCCAGTGCTTATGCTCCGGGGCTATTGGGACTTGAGATCAACAGGCGAAGGACTAAAGTCATAAGCACAATGCAACTCATATTACTGACGGGTCTATTAATCTAAGCCCGGATGTTATCCACGCACTAAGCGCCTCTGACACAGTGACCTATCTCGGTGTCTGATTCATCTGGAAGAGTAAAATATTTATCTATCACAGATTACAGCTTCATAGTTTGCTGAATAGAATCACCAAAACGTCCCTGCAACCGCAACAACGCCTGTACTTTCCGACACAGCATCTGATCCACATGAGCAATCACTCGCCAGTTTTAAACCGAATTCACAGAAACACGGTCGAAGCTACAGTTCGTCAGTTTGTTTGTAAATAGCTCTATCTTTCCAACGACACACCAGCCAGCTATACCTACACCTCAATTCGGTTGGATGGTCTTGACATTCCAAGTTCATTTACCACAATTCCCATTTCGCGTAAGTCATGAGTGCTCTCCAGTCAGTGTCCATTTCTGAGTCGTTTGGTCCTATCATGAGGGATGTCAATGTCCCAGTATGCGTTCATGGTGTGTGGTGACCAACACAGAGGTGATCCATGCGGCATGTAGTGATAGGCTTTATCAGACGGCCTTGGTTTTCATTCTCCGGTCGTTAACTGTCAAATTCAGACTGCACCTTCCGCTGGATCTTTATTCGCGCCATCCAACTTCGATGTGGTCTCCATCGGACTAAGATCCGAAATTCTCGGGGTGGCCGGGCTCGACCACTCAATTCTCTGTCGTGGCAACTTCGGTTCATTAGAAGTCCCCGCTCATATTCTTCGGTCGTGCTGGATCACCCAAGATGCGCCTTGTGCTCGGCACAATCGCAGCGAAATGGTTGTACACTCTGGGCTACACACTGGATTCGAGGAGTTACAAGTACCAGTGGCGAGCTCGTTCATCAACCCCGACGTTATCGTGGTTCGTGATGGCATTTCTGTAGTACTGGACGTCGGTACAGTGGACGAGTATCAAACCAAAGGTTGTGAAGTACGGGACCAGTGCTCATAATGCTGCCATTTAGTCGACCATCTATACTGCAGGCTGTGACGTGTACCCTATTTCTCACTCACCTGTGATCACAACTTTTCTTAGTATCATGTACCCGTTTTCCTGCAGTGCGACTCTTCGACTTGGATTGCCCTCTTACGCAGTCACTAACGCACACCTGTTGACCGTTCTAGGTTCCATTAAAACCGGTGACATATTTATACAGGGAATCTGGCGTTGACTGTTACTACCTTCTGACGGTTATCTCAGTATCAAAGACATTTTCCCGTCCCGATGGGTGAACCTTGATTATAATTAAAACCCTGCGCGGTGAAAAGCCTTTGATTTTGTGAGGCTACTTTTATTTTATTTTTTGTTAATATATCACGCAATTAACTTACATTTGACGATTAGTATTGATTACGTCTGCTGTTCCCTTGGGGGGATTTGGCAGTTCTTTAATATCGTTAATTATGCAGTGCTCCACACTTGACATAAAACTAGCTTTGAATTTCCGTTTTTAAACTTTTGTCGCCTACATTTTGGTGTCATCTTTCTTCTAATAAAGCTGTGCCAATTGCTGTTCAAAATAAACGATAATGGCCTTAGTGATATACCACTGATTGATACTCATGCCTAGCAATCATGTAGAAATTAATAATACTCTTGTTATAGACTGGATGAATGTGGCTTACCTTACAGAACCTTTTTTCAAGCTCTGCTTACTTTAAAAATAAACAACCAAATCCTCAGTGGAATTGAGAAAGTATCCACAAGACGACTTTCTTCCTGCCACTAATGATCTGTTTCATCAAATTTCCTTACTTGCGGAATAATTCAGCCAAAAGAGAACAACATTAATGCCACTGTATCTCATTAGTCATAATTGCTCTTGCCATTCTGAAGTACAAACTGAGTGAGTTTGGGAGCTTCTAAACGGATAGTCGAAAGCTATCGACAGTGCTTAGCCTGCTAGTAACTACCTATAATTATATATGTCAATCCACCATGTGTACTAGTAGGATGCGGCATCAACATTGAAGGTTGAAAGTGGATGATTGTTTGTTAGTGTTCTTTTCACTTGACCAAACTATTAAATTGTGCACGTTCTCAAACTACAGAACTATATAAATTTATTATCTCATCGCTGTTTCCAGTCGCTGCCATTCGCTCTGTGGGATTGACTGTAACTCTCACTGATGGAACATCTAGAAACTGTCTTTGCCCTCTACTATTTAAGGTCGTTTTGCAGCCTCATGATAACACCATTTACGCCAATCTCTATACATACTGCTTATGTGATTCATGGATATCTCTTTCAATAACCTGAGTCACGGTTCTGCTGAATCGTCCGGAAAACTTTTTAGATCTGCTCAACTGTTTATTAAAATATGGGTTTACCACAAACAACTGAGACAATAACATCACCCGATTCATGTCTTCATCCACTCAACAGTTACAACAACAGGCTCAAATGACAGAGGCAAAGTTCTACGATCAGCTCGTTGAGGTTCGACGTGAGAATGAATTAGAATTGGCTAAGGTAGTCACAAGAAAAAACGCCGAATTGGCAGCTGCTCAACAGGCCGCTGAAGCAAAACACCAAGAGCTACGACAAGCGGTGGACAGGTTGGAAGAGCAGTTGGCCGCAGCTGTAAGCAACGCCGAACAGATTCGCCGTCAGTCGGAGGAACAAGTAAGTGACAGCCACACAAATTAGGGGGCACAAAAATTTAACCTTGGTTGTCATAAAAACGTACACTGATAACAAATCCGCCTTATCTTAATATGCATTTAGACTAAGGAACTGCAAACGGCCATGGCAAGACAGTTGGAAGATTTGGCGCAGCAAAGTGCTGAGCGACATGAACAACTAATAGTAGAACACGAAAAGGAGCTTCAAAGACTCCGAGCAGCGCACGAACAAGAATGCCAAAATCTTGCGAAGCAGATTAAACACACAAGCGAAGTTCAGTCTGAGTTGGATGAGAAAGTGAGTGATATGTCAGTTTCATAACTCATTTATGAATTAACTATAAGAATTCGTAAATCAGTTTTTGAGTTCACATTTTCATAATACCAGTCATTTTTTGGAGATTCAAGCAAACCCATGCAATGCGTTGACGTTTTAAAGTATCTCGGACATGTACATCTGAAAACAGACATACAGAATCTGCTTGAAATGTGACCAAAATATTTGTGTATGATCAAATAGAAATCATAGAAAGAGCAAATTTGAAATCTGGCCAGCATTTTGAAAGAACACTTCTCAGCTTTCCTTACTGGATGTTCAACGAAGAGTTCAACGAAGAGTTAAAAACTAATAAACATGCGCGTATGTTCTGTCAAAGGTGAAAGACACGTGTCGAACATTCCTGACATGTCATATCAAAGAATGGCATTCAAGCAAGTGTTGAATTCACCAAAAAAGAATGATCGCCTCCTTTTTTATGTAATTTAATCGATATATGTAGAACCAAAATTCAGGTGTAATCAATCTGTAACAAAGGGTTACTAAATGACACGGTTAAAAAGGAAGTAGTAAATACTAAGTAGGTACACTTTCCAAGTAGGATTATGAGTGAGTGGCATTACTCGATCATTTTGACAGAAATGTTGACATGGCCTCTTATGGTTCGGCGCGCTAATTTTGCATTCGATATTGATTAATTGTAAAAAAACCTACCTGAGGGAGTGGCCAAGAAATATCTCTGCGGACAACTATGTAGATCGGAAAATACTCAGATTCAGTGCTCAATAGATACAACACATCATTCTGCATCACGGATTATTAAGTATGACTCCTTGTCCAACGCATGAGATCTTACTCACATATATTTCCACAAGCCTATTATATAAATATAGATTGCTTCCCAAATAAATCAAATTTTTATGATTTACATAATTGTCGCAAATAGATCTTTTCGGAAAGCTTAAAAAATTCATTTCCGATATGGTTTAAGTAAGGCTGCAGACCACAAGATAAATACCCGAAGTTTTAACTAGTTGCTCATTTGGTTCGTAATAAGACAGCAAAGTTCACAAATTCGTAATCGTCTTAAGAATTACTTACTATTGACAGTTGCGGAGGTATTGTAAGTTCAAATTCCTGGTCATTATTTGTGGTAAGAATACAGTTAAAATCGGCCTAAGATTAAATAATTTTTATGAGTTTGGCCTTCTTCACTGCAGGTAAGACACTGTAACCAGCTGGAGTCCCAAAACCGTGAAATGTTTGAGGCTAAAAACAAGGCGATCGAACAGCAGGAGCTAGCAGAGAAAGAATTGAATAAACAGGCTGAGCACATCCAGCACATTCAAACCGAATTACAAACAGCGATGGTGAGGTAAGAGGACTTCTTATGGAGTATTGTCGCTAAAGCCGTCCATTGAATTTGTCTACCTGAATGGTTACTTTAATGCTATCTTCAGGCTGAAAGAACTGGATGAACAACATGCACAAACTTTGAAAGATCATAGCGAAACTGTGACACGATTGCGAACAGATTGTGCGAATCAACTAGCGCACAGTGCTTTGGAATACGCGAACAAAATCAGTCAGCTACATGCTAATATTGAACACGCCAGATCTGAAGTATGTTTAAAAGACTTGTTACAAGTCACCATGATAAATAATTCATTGAGATGTCCAGAAGGTGCATAGCTTAATGAGTTCAAACGGATATAATACTGAGACGAATAGTTATCAACTTTCTTCTATACTTTTCAGTGTTCTGTATAGGTATTTTATAAATCAGCAGAACGCTTAGCCAAATGAAACATCATTGCGATATACTAACTTACCTCTAACATGTTCAGGTCACAAGTAAAATGAACCCAGGCTGGATAAAGAGAGAACAGCGTGAAATTTCCTAAACCAACTTTGGGTACTTTATTCCTAGTTCTAATGTGAACGTTTTTAGTATTCAGTGCGGAAGTGTAGATAAGATTTATCAGTCACTCATGATCATTTTTATTTCTATACCTGTAGCGCAAAGGGAATAACCAGTTTTTACAAAATTAACTTTATGTCAGAATTCAATATATGAACTGCAAACGGCGTCATCATAGAAGAACGAACCACTTTTTCCCACAATGTTGCCCTTGACAATGAGCATTTCAATGATTTGCCGATATTATATCAAGGAGTATTTTTTTAGATGCAGGTCTACATTACAAGGTGATTTTGCAACTGATTATCTAAGATTATCCCAAGTTTTAGTGAGAGAGCGTTTATCATTTATTAAAAGTCTCTTTACACAGTTTGCTAGTATTCTATGACTAATAGTGAAGGGAATTTAATAAGAAGGCTTCAAACCTTATTCCCAACTGTCCATTAGGAACCAGCATTTGCATAGCTAATTTGCTGAAGTCTAAATTAGTTGCCTCACACAGATACCCTAAACTATCGAGCTTTTTTGTTCACAAGTAACAGGTCAAATACTCGATATTGCTTCTAGGCGATTGTTTATTTTGTATAGTGTTCATATAAGATTATACCTTCGCTACCAAATGACAGTATTCACCCTGGGCGTATACAAAATTGATGTATGACAGATGAACTACACTTAAGTCTGTTTACTTCAAAAGGAGTTTATTTGGATTTGAGACAGATAATCAATTTTAACCTAAAAGTGTTTCCAACGGTTTGAGTAGAGGTGCTGCTGACCCAAGTTGTACTAAGTAAATATTTGAATACCGTCAGCGACATCCACTGAACATTCTTTGTGTCTCTTCACTTCTTGTAAGTAATCGTTGGTAAATGTTTTTCAAGTTTACCGATAAGCTGAAAGAAGCAGAGGAACGACATTCAAATATGTTAAGTATGAAAGAGAAATTCGCTCTGGAAGAAGGCCGAAAACAAGCAACTGAAGAGAATAGACTGGAGATTTGCCGACTGAAAAACAGACTGGAAGACATGGAACAATCGCAAGAAACTATGCGGGTAAGTGAGCGCGCTGACATCTTATTTGCAACCTCAGTGTTTCTAAACCCAGTATAATAATATCTTTGGGAGTTATGCCTCAGAGAATGTGAAAAATATGGGGTAACGGGGGATAAAAACACAAATGCTTTCAACAACAACAACTACTACTACACCAGCTCTGAAAGTGCAACTTACTATATGTTATCAACGTTCACTGGGTTCGAAACAAAATGCTGGTAAAGTTCTGTAAAATAAGGTGTTGTTTTGCCAACTAATCAGCAGTTTTAGGCGAACCCATGTAAACCAAAAATTACGTAGAGCACATGACGCTTTTTCATCCACAAACTACAAACGAGTCCCCAAGTCTGTATAGCCAGATTAGCACCATTATCGGCGTACTAGTCTTGAAAGTGCTACAACCGCGTCACCGAACTATGTCGTTGTTTATGCTGTACCCACCATTGAGCAAAACCGGCATGCTATAACATCCATGCAGAATATAATAGAATGACATCGTGATACATTCTAAATTACTATTATGCTATGCGACCAACATAATTACCGAAATTACATAACTGGCACTCAAACTTTGGATGTTCGTTTATTGCTGTAATAAATAATTTATTAATTTAAACGATTTCTTCGTGGGTGGGGTAATGAAGAACTTGTTAAAATACCCATTCGCTGATAAACTTCCTTATCTAGGGTGTACTGACAACAAGATGTTTCTATCAGAAAGTTCCCATCAAAAAATAGAGAATAATTTGACAAACCGTTGTTTTAGTTAGTTATTGTGAAAACAGTGGAATTACAGACGTTTCATTAAAACGTTGTGTGAAACAAACTACAAAATCCTTGAGGTGATTGTCAACGTGAATACTAGACTGTGCACTATTGGTTAGACCTAGACCAGGCGTCAAGTGCATGTTACCTCACACGGTCAGGGTCAAAGCGGGAAGTCAGGGTGTGATCACATTTCTTGTGAGAACATAGATCAAGGCTCCGTAAACTGACTGCACTCGATTCGAGGTCACCAAAATGAGCTGGCGGACCGTTTTAGGCTGTGATGAAAACTCTGTAGACAACTGGGTTTGTTTTGATTAAGCCTGTGTGATAGGTCTTGACGACAAGATATGCGAAAATAGCTCTGGCAATTAATTTCCGGCAACCAGTTCGGGATGATTTTCTTTGATCCCTTTCGACAGGCACCTAGTCATACCACCAACATATTTTGCAGGGAAACAGCAATGTGTGAACGAATACATGAGTACTGGCTGATCGTAGACTGGTAACTTATCTTTCAGGGTCAGTCTTAATATCGGAAATATAGTGAATCAGCCTCGTAAAATTACCACTGGACAAATACGTCTAAGCGACCAGCAACTGTAACGGTTAAAGTGATCCGCCAAAATCTCTTCAAACTGGGATTTTGTAAGCACCGTTTTTTTTTCACTAGTGTGCACCATATCATGTTGAATGTTGCTCACCTTATGCGAAGTAGTGAATTGATCCTGACAGCCATTTTCCTCCAATGTTCTGTCCATACTCAACGGCGGAGCGTACAGACAATAAAACGTTGTAGGAGTTGGATTCCCTTTGGGTTCACTGCTGGCAGACATATTCACGAGCAAACTGGAACCCCAACTTCACCATACCATTCAGAATGTTCCCACGTACTACCGATAAGCTGATAACATAGTCATGTTATACCTACAAACGATTAGCTAGTAGCTATTCTTCGTCATTTGATGCACCACACGCTACACTTCGTTTAACCTCGGAAGAGGAGTAAAACAATGCGTTTCATTTTCAAATGTTAAACTCTATAGTTAAGGGGATTGTGTGAAAAATCGAGACAGAGGAGCAGTTAAAACAAGAGAATCATTTTCTGGGGTAGTAGTAATATATTTTTTGCTGACTCAGTTGTCTTGAGAAACAACATTCTTACATTTCTGGATACAACACCAGAATCATTTGGTATGATTTCCTCGTGTGATATATATAGTCAACTTTTTGAAGAGACATAGCTACAATAGAAAGCTATCGTGTTAGGCGATCAATGTCAACACTTTGGTCGCAGGGAGTTGGTTAAACTCATTAAGTTTTTTATTGTCCCCGGATGTAGTTTCTGAGATGTATGCAAACCTGGATTTAATCCAGCTTGCGAATTTCGGATTTGCTCCTATAGCTAAGATTTTGACGGTTACTGCCATCAGTTTTGTGCGACATCTCACCACTTACCATGTCGTTCTATTTTTGCGAACTGTGAGTCAGGTTGCAAACGATAATCAGCTCTTCGGTGTGTAATTTGAATTCAGAGCGTGAAAGCTCTGATGTCCATGCCTCCTTAAGTAGGGCACTATCGGATAATAGCCTGGTGTCCGAAAGATACTAAACATCTTTGGATGATGGATACTCTGTAATTTGGAGAACATCAGCAGTCAATAGAGCATATTTTGCGAACCTTTAAATGCTCCGATTTAGTTTCCTTTTTCTTTCTTCTACATGTTAATATATTCCCTCCTACACACTTTCCCCGTTTGTTGTGTTACATATACCATATCATGTAACTGTACCTTTCTAACTATAGTATGTGGCTACTGGCAGCCTCCACCATGCTTTCTGTTGAACACGTTGTGCTCGGGAAAGTAAACAAATGTCTGCTGAATACAATACACTGCACTGTATACCATTATTTGCAGAAAACTTACCAGTTGGAACTGGATAAAGCTCGAAACCGCTGTGCAGTTGCTGAAGTAATTTTGGAGCAAAAAGAGTTGGCATTTTCTGATACAACCGATCAGTTACAAAAAAGAATTTGTCTGTTAGAGAGCAAGTATTCCGCTCAATTGAATACCGTGGACACTCAAACTACCGAGCCTTATCAGAGCGAAATGTTAATCGAACGTGTTAGTCAAGGAGTTGCAACACAAATGGTCAGATGGCAAGAACAGTCGGTTAAAAAGCTGTTGGAAAAAGTGATTGAAGAAGAACACGGCCGACTGAAGTGTGCTTTCGAAGAAAAAGAGAAGCAGTTGACTGAAAAACATATGCGTGAAAGCGCTCAAGTGAGTGTTGTCTACGAAAGGTTTATCTTCAGTCAGAATGGGTGCTAACTGCATGATTAAGAAGAACTTGTCCTGAGATCTCATGAATGAATGTTATTTTGAATCGTGTCTTGCTGTTAAATTTAGCACTTAGTTTCTTTATGGTAGATTTGTGGAATTTTGGACATCAACATGCATTCTGCACGACTGATATCAAGACTTATTCATCGAAACAAGTTACTGGCCAAAGAAACGTGGTCAAACTGTTTATTCAAAGCTGAGACGGTTTAATCAGTTATGTGTCTTTTATACGGTTGATCGAAAGCTGATTTCTGAAACTTGACTCGGTGATGTTGCCGACGGGAAGTCAATTGCCCTATGAAATGCTGTATAT
>LUCH01004261.1:10276-26902 GCA_013368495.1 Paragonimus heterotremus | reverse complement strand
ACAAACAGCATTACGCCCTGAAAGTTTACAGGCCAAGTAAATGTATGTTCAGTTTGTTGTCTTCATTTTATCAATAGCGTATATATTCAGCGACCAAACTATTGATTGCTAATACCCTGGCTAAAAGTTAATACATCATGTCCATTTTTCGTTTCGAACTAGTTAGTGATATCATACCTTATTACCAAGACAAGTTATTTTATAATCTTTTATCTTTCATAAAATACTGAAAAGGGTTAAATAAACGAGCACGACAACTCATAGGGTTAACCGGAGGAAGCTTTTGGGATTTCATTTTTTCTTTTGGCTTCAGATCTTCAACGTAGATTTCCAGAACGCTCTTGATATGTGAATGAAGGTGTACAAGAGTCATACTATCTCATTGTATCTCTTAGACATCATTCAGCTCCATCTTAGACTTCAACATCAGTGTATGCTTATCGGGCTAGCATACCCCAGACCTTGACTACCAGGTTCAGTTCAGGACTACAGCTGATGGAATGGATCATATTTTTTTCACGTGGGACATGTATATTGAGATTCAATTTTTCAACCAGACTGCGTTACTCCTTGGGTGTAGTTTAATAACTAGTGATAAAAACTTACACAAAATGTTAGTATAACAGTGAGCAATTTTCCAACGATTCTGACCACATGAAATATCCCTCCGATATTTAAATACACACCATGTCATCATCGATCTTCTTTCTCAACACACCTCAAGCTTCAAAGTTATTCCAGTACCACTTCAGTACTGTCATGCAGATTGGAATTCTTCTTCCTGACAGTGTTCACATATTCTGATTGAGTTGCTTATAAAACATGAACCAGCAGCCGTTTTGTGCAACACCATAATGCGTTCAGGATTGATGGTAGTTGGCCGCAATCACCTCTTGTTGTGAAAGATGTTCATCGAATGAATCTACGTTGATACTGTTTGTATTAAATTGATGATCGTTCTCCCTCTGTTGTTTATAGACAGAGATATACCTTCCAAAAAATAGCTGTTAATCCAGCTCAAACTCTGAAGCTATTCAGTAACATTTTACTTAGTCAAATATTACATTTTTGGGTCCCTGAAACCTTGAATCTTATGGCATAATAATCCTATACATAACTAAATTTAACTGACGGTTTCTTTATGTGACTACAAGAGCTGATCAGCTACCCCTAACTCATGGATTTACGGGGTTGGCGGTTAATCTCCGACCTGTACAGATTCTCCGATCAATACCTATTTATTTCGTGGGATAGTCTTTACAGCGCACATGTGACCTGTGAGATTTGAACATGCGTGTTTGAATAGCTGTGAAATACATATCCACAAGGTGGTCTTACATTTCTTTTAAAGTCATTTTAAAACCTTGTTCATCAGCTTATCTGGAGTAGCCGTGTGTTAGATTGCTTTGATAATATGACACGTGTTGATCTGAGGTACTTTGTTACAAAAGTTTGGCGGTAGAAGTAGCCGTACAGTTTCCGGTGGTCTTATAGTTTCCACAAAATATATCTTCATGTGTCAGATTCTTTCTTACGGCCGATTTACTATGTCAATCATAATTTAGTTCAGATACAACAAGCTCATGGAATAACGGTGCTGGAATCCAATACCAGAGTTATGTCAACATATGTTTTCAGCCTTTACATCTGGGCTGCATACAGTGTTTCCGAAGAGAAATTATCCTGAGTTTTGAACATTACCTACACATAACATGTTTACTTACAGAAATTGCAATTTGGACAGACAATAGCAATATCCTTAGCCACGCAAACACATGGCTCGGACCACACACACACAGTCCAAATGATTTTATCGGTCCACTTGATAACAACTTACAATCGAGATATAATGCTTAGGTTTAGTGGGGTTTCTGTAGGCCGTCGTCACAAGATTCTACTCTCAAGTCAAGCCAAATCAAAATCGATTTTATTGCCTTGAAGAGTAAATACTCAGCATTTACGTCATCAGATTTTCGGCACAATATTCAATGGAGTTATTGATTCAGTTTTGCTGTCACTTATTTTGCATAAATGTTGGAATTACTGAAAGACCGTGATAAGTAAAGAATAACAGTTACGCGCATATGTCAAATTAAAAAGAGACCTAGTTGATGATATTGATATATACCTAGGACGGTTGGAATAAAAAATAATTATCGGAATGGGATATGTGTTTTATAGCAAGTAGTTTCATTGTGATTATTATACTACTCACAGGTGGTGTACTACTCACAAGCAACATTCAGAGACAACAGGGGCAAGCCCCAACGTCTGGAAGACGACAGACCAGAATAGTCTATCGTAATAATGGGTACGCGCCATGGGAGAAGTGCCACCAGGGCGAATGACAACATACTGCTACCCAATGCATGTGTGTGTACGTCAGCCGTGCAAATGAGTGTACTTGTTTGTGGTCTCATGTTTAACATGACCTGTACGGGAGTTCTTGCAATAAACGACTTTGCAGGTCAAATGTCTCTGCGGCCATTGCATATGTATTACAGTAACACTATAAGGAAAAATGCCATTACAATTGGTCAGTTGTCCTGTGCATCCAGATAGATTTTTAAAATCCATAGTTTCGGGTCTAGAAAATAACCGGAGAACTAGGTAGTACAGTAAATTATGATGTGCGTACGCGTTCACAGTACGATGGATATAATTGTACGAGGTTGAGAACAACGTAAGACATGAAACGTAAAACATCTTTCGTTTCAGATTAGTAGAAGCATTGTTAAAATGAAGAGACCATAACAGATTATAGTTTAAAATGCTATCTGAGTAACTGGTGGACTTGGACTTGGTAAGAAGGTTGTTTTCATTCGGCATTTGGAGACATATCGGAATTAGTGTGACAGTACGTTTCTTCGAGAAGGACAAGTAAAACGTCATTTCTTTTAGATGTCGTAGAGATGGAAAGCGTGTGTTAGACCAACTAGCAAATTCTGTGACATCATTCACCAAGACAAGTTAGGGAGCATCTCCGAATGTTGGATGGCATAGAAAATATCGTCTGAATGCCTTGGCAAAAACAAATTCTTGGGAAAAGAGTTGCGCTTTAACATTTGGATTAATGACAATTGAGGAAAATCGTTGACCAACTGAACGTGTAAACCAAGAACTGTTGAAATATACTAAACTGACAACATTATAGAAGACGACTGAGTACTGTGCTGTTTGAGAAAATTAAGCGTTTCTAAAACCACGGAGAAAAGCTGACTGTCTTTCATTTGCCCTGAACTAAAAATGTGTGGACATGGAAGGACAGTGTGTCAGCAGTTAATCGGGTTCGACAGCACGTAAATCGACTTGAATCAGTCTAGCTATTCTTCAAAGTAAAGTACTGAGTGATAATTTTCCCAAAACATTTGGTAGCCACCGGTGTGCTTGTAATCGGCCAAAATGTGTACGCACCTTTCTTTGGCATTGGTGTAGTAGTAGTAGTAGTAGTAGTTCTTAAACAATTAGCAGTTTTTTTCTGTGATGAACTCCGTGGATTTGTCTGCAAAAACCTAACTACAGTTTCCGTACACTGTTTGACGATGACTAGCAACACTACACCGCTCCTTCTATTTCACTGCCTTTAAATTGCACCACACCTTATCTTCAGCAGAGAAAATAGTTTCAGTCGAAGAAACCAATTCACGCACAGAAGACGAATGACCATTCAATGAATCCCTCAAATTACCATTCGGTTCTTTAATATCGCAAAAGGATAGAGGGGCTGACATTAAGTAGCTGTTTAATTGCCTTCCAGACTTCATGATAGCGTTGTCACCAAACAATGTCTTAATGTGTACAACAGTAATTCGACTCAATTCGCTTTTTTGCCTGATTGGAATTGCTTTGTTACTGTGTGACTTTTTGATATTTATACACGCTGTTTCAGTAAACGGAGTTTCTTGTGATGAAGGGATAAGGCTTTATTAGGAGTTACAAAATGTGTCTCCTAAGGATAGTAGAAGTCAAATGAAAGGTTCAAATATCCAGTCAAATAGTCACAGTGTGTATGACAGTCATAACGATCGAATAAATCAAATTATGTTATAAGGAGTACTTTCCATAATCTTTTGGAAAATTTCCAAAAGACGCCATCGTTGCTTTGTAATTTGCCACCAGGGTAACCAATTAGATGTCAATGGCGAGTTTTACATATAAAGCAGATGGAAGATTAACAATTGCATGATCTAAGTTAGCCAGTGGCGAACGTTTGTTGACAGAAAAAAGCTTGTGGTTTATTTATAATAGTTTGAATAGGGGGAACTTCACTCTGGTGAGGAAGATCAGTATAACTCATCACCAAATGTATAAAAGTTAATATCAGGTCGATGAAAACCACTTGAAGAATGCAAAAGCGAACGTCTTCTTGTTCAAAACGACGATGCAATAAACGTCGGTGACGGCGTCTGTTTGAGAGAGACAAGGTGGAGGATAGATTAATATTGATAATTGTGTTACTTATAGGTAGTATGGCCGACTTGATAATTTGGATGTGATCTACTCCCGGAAAAAATCTAGACATCGGCTGGTTTCGAACCAATCCGTTCGAAACTAGCCAATATCCAGATTTTTGCGGTTTGGTCTATTTTCTAATATCGGTGAATAAAACAGAGTGATATGCATTGATATACACGGTTTTGTACTTCACAGTATGAGAGCTCATATGAACTGTTGTTTACTTAAACATAATACTACTGACTGGTACCAAGAATGTATGACGTTGTAGCGAAAAGACTTCCAATAAGGCCCAATCTTTATTGTCCAACACGTTTGTTAGTATGCTACGCGTGCGCCCGCGTTTATGCGTCAGCATTCCAGTCCACAACACCCCCAGGTTTCCGCTCACGCGTCGTGTGCACTTCTGTCCGGTTTATGTGTGTGATCGGCACCTTCTATCCGGGGGTTTTCCGTCTGCCAATCTTCGCCCGTTGGTCTAATTTCGTTAAACGATGGCTCATCCGGTCGCTCGTGTTGTCGGCCATCTAGCCACTGTGGACTTTGGCCGTATCCCACGACCGTACCGAGATATTCCTGCGAGTGCTGGAATAATCGCGCCTCCGATTTGATCGTCCATCCCATTTTGCCTGCCCTGTCTCGGCCTTTAGTCCGATCCAGTCGAGCGGCGACTCATTCGGTCGCCCACGCCGTCCCCGATCCGCTCGTTGTAGGTTTTTGGACGCGTTTGAGGTATTCCGCCGAGTGTTGGAATGCTCAAACCTCCAGTCTGACAGTCCACCACAATATGACTGATAAGACCTTCAGGACAAAAGAAGTCAACAGTCACTTTAGTTCTCCTTCCGTTTTTTAACCATGATCAGATAACTTCAGGAAACTAGGAGTAACGATTTCTCTTCTTTTGATTTGACTGTTTGTTTATTCTGTTTTAATTATTACATGTTTGCAAATGATGGGAAGGTACCACATAAAGTCGTATTGCGAATCTGGTATCCTCTCTATGTCAATCAAACTGACGGGCTGCACAAACATTTTCACCGTTATGTAGATGTTTGTGGCTTTTTTAGTTGAGTGCGGACCACGCCGTTCAGTACGGCGATCTGAAGAGACGAGAAGAATTGGTACGCCATCGACTTGCAGAGTTAGAATTTGAACTAGGCGAAGCCAAGCGACACCTAACCAAAGAATGTGATGTGCGTAGGCAGCAGCTGACCGAAATAAGCGTGGCGCGCGAGAAAGAACGTCAAGAATGGTTTCATGCTCAAGAAAGGAAACTGAGTGAACTGGAACAGTGCCATCAAGAAACTATACAACAACTAAGACAGGAGCACGCTGATGAAATTCAAAAAATAGTAAGTTTCATGCTTTCCGGCCAATCTAGAAAAATTTAGCATGTGTGTGTTATACTAAACAGCGGACTGTTTCCAGAAGAGTTTCCAAATCATTTACTTATCCGAAAACGGTTGATATACACTGAAGGTCATACATTGTGCGATGGACTTCCTGTAAAATGGACGTGAGTTTAAGTTAATGGTGCCACTTAAAAAGCCCATTGCCATGCAAAAAGAGGGAATTTCCAAAAGTTGTCCTGTTGGTCTTAGCACAGATGCAAATATTACAGAAGCACACAGGTTGCCAATTGGGAAAGCAAAAGGCAACGCGATAAATCGAAAGTAATTCTCCCAAAACGCAAGAAACGAATAAGGCAGCGACTGTTACAAATGTTATTACAAAATGTTTTAAAATTGGAAGGTGTAAGTAGAGTTTTAATTGAACCAAATAACTGGCACCATAGGTGTTAGTTGTCTGCCTTAGACGGCAACCTATTTTGGTCGCTATAGACATTTTTACTCATGACAGTATAGAATAATCAACAAAGCGCAATACGTCATGTTGGTATATTTGAGAGAATCGCAATTGTTTCAGTATAATCACCGACAGCAAGAGGCTGCATGTTATTTACTTCAAACTAAAGCAATATTCATTTTTGTTTGTTTGAGTAATTCACCAGTGCCTTCGAGCTTAAGCATATAAGTATTAAACTCTCTAATCGCTAGGTCAGCCTATCTCGTCATTTTTCAACTTGACACGGCAAAGAGATCTTATAGTCGCTCATCGAAGAAATCACATTATAAGATTATCATAGGTTTATTTGCCTTAGTCACTGCACTCCCTTTAACTCATAGGCTGAAATCGATCAGTTGTTTGACTGCGCTTGACCGATTTTCAGACAATAGTCATGTCTGTTATTGATATTCGACTGCATACTAAACAGTTACGTTCAGAATAAGAACAGCTTGATTCCGAACAAGATTATGAGTTGTGTTACTTATAAGAAGCGTGACAGATTTCACAAGTCGGTTGGGAACAATAATCGAATGTTTGGTCTTACGTAGAGTGGGCCAGTGTTAGGTGTAAGCTAAACCGACAATACCAGTTCAGTTGAGGTGCAAGAACAGTCTCGTCGATCGTCCGTTCATCCGTTTTTTTCTTCATTTTCCTTGTTTAATGTGTGAGTTCGAGAGAGACTTATTTGGCCCTGTGCGTGTATATGGAGTTGGCAGATTGTTGGGCCCGATACCTAGACGTTGTTTCCTAGCTTTATCGTGCGTTAACACGTGCCTACAAAGGTCTGTACACCGCTTTTGATTACCAGTGATGTTCTGCATTTTCACGAAATCATTTCATTTAATCTAAGCTCTCTACTTTAACACAGACTACCACCAGCACTATATGTTACTTTTCGAAGTTACCTGCAGACAAAAGAATATCAACCATGATGGAAAATTTGGCAAGTATTGAGCTAGAAACTTTGATGTTATTTGATTAGTTGGACGTAGTACAGTGTGAGAAATCAACTTGTCAAGCAAAGTTGTTGCAAACACGACTAACTCGAAGCCGTTCCATAAATATTTTTCGGGTGGGGCGCTTTCAGCGAACATAGATAGAAAGAGAAGTAACTCCCCTGTATACTATTTAACCGTGCCCAGCTTTTTAGATTAACCCAGTGGATTTTTTGATCCACTGATGCTGACATGTTTGTGGTACATCGTACTTTCATTATTTACTCAAAGGACGTTGTCAGGGTAGGTAAATGGTAAAAAGGGTTTAAAAAGCTGACGAACTGAGATTCAGCAATGAAACCAGATATGATGTTTTTTATGGGGTTGAAACTCAACAATGTTAATTATATCTGGACAAAGAACTCAGTTTAAAAGCAACGGAATCTGATTGGAGGCATATAGCTGTTTAATTCCTGTCTTCACGCAACTGTTCTCCACAAGGGCGAGGTGGAGTTGAATTTTTCAACCAGTTATCGGTGTCAGTACTGATTTAGTGAAATCACGTTCGGCAAAATATCGCAGATTCATCGAAGTCTAGATTTAAGGTTACGGTTGATGACCTTACTAATTAATATCCCGCCAAGCACATGCATGTTTAGCACCAGTTTAGAGTTTAACCTAAGAGTTTCTTTGCAAGCAGTATAAACTGAGCAGTCATTAAACTTCTGCAAATTCGATTTTTCACAGGTTGAGGGAAGACTTGGGGAAATCGAAAAAATGTACAAAGAACAACTGAAGCAATTGCATATGGTAAGCATATCGAACACTAATTGTCCTAAGAAAAATCCGTTCGTGTGCATGTTTGTTGTTCATTTTGAAACAGCATTTCTGATGAATCCACGTGTCTGCCAATTTGTTGTTAAATCTCCATTATATGACATATACAACTACCCTTTGCCTCGGATTTAGTAGTATACGAGACCGCTTGTGAAGCACGCTCATGTTCATACACATAAAATTTCTTACGCTAAATTGACCCTAACAGCAGTCTGCCAAGTGTCGTTGAAATGTAAGCAGGTAAATAGGTAAATAATTTTGATAGGTAGTGAAAAATAGGCAAAAGCCATGAAAAGTCAGAACAGATTATGACCAACCTTTTCACCGTAGGAGGTTCACCAGTGCCTGCAGCAAAACTATGATATCTGAGAGCGTTTCTAACCCGCGACGTGGATGGTCAAACACTCCCCAACCTGGGAAGAGGCATCTATCAGTCTTGCCCATCTGAAGCAACCGCAGCGGTCTTAGCACGCTATCGCGTTATCATTTGGCTGGCTTACGATTTCTTTCAACAGCCATCAGTCGCACTAGAGCATGAACAGTATAACGGACGCTTTGTCGACCTGCGGAGAACGCGGAACGACCAGCGCAGATTTTGCAATGCTATAGTCTGTTTTATCCAGAGTTAACTTGAAGATATCTCAAATACATCGCGACTGACCGCTACGCTGCTTACACAATCCCTCCCTATGGTATAGCTGTCTTATGGTTCTGAAACGTGATCGATAAGGATCTCAACAGATTTACTGAGTTTGATCATTACTTTTTTCCACACATATCGTTCGGGCTCGAGTAGCGTGACAGTTCGCCAACGCGTAGTCCGAAACATCTGATCAAATAATTAGGTTGTACAATATGTGATAGTTGAAACATACTATATGTCAGCTTAGCATCTACCACACCGAGCGTTCACTGGCAGTCATGTTGGTCAGCCAAAAATTACGTCACAAAATACCAAATTTCGGGCTATTCTGTCTGGCCCGATTGGGAGCCTCTTGCTCACGTGACTCGCTATGTGAGAACGCTAAGATGATGGCGAGCTGAAATCTGTGGTTTGCTTGCATCCGCCGAGTCTATAATTTTGTTCATGCTGAAAGATCTGCGAGAATGCGGAGGCTACAATCTGTTTTGGGTGATGACCTACTTATATCGAAGAAAATCCCCCAACACTCGTCAGTATTCAGTCTTAATCTTTTTATATATTTTATTGCCAAATTATTCAATGTCATAGTTAAGGTAAATGGTGGTTCAAGCCACAGTGCCGTTTGTTCATTCTCATCGCGTTTACGATTTAATGAATGATGTGTGAACTATGACAGAATCCTGGGTGCACATAAACATCATGAACTCTGTCTTCAATCGACAGTTGGACATTTCTAGAATACCACAACTGGTCACGATTTGTGCATGCAACAGATGTTTTCTCAATCCTTACGAACCTCTCGTCAACAATATTGCAAACTGAATAGATGAAACTATCCATGCAGGTAAAGTGATCAGAACTTTTAAGTGGAAAACCAGTTGTAGGATGTGGTTAAGGTTTACACAACATCGTGACAACTTTGTTGTTCGGAAGAGAAAAATGTGTACCATAGAGACGAATGATATTCAGTCGGTTTAATGTAATCTACATGTGTGAGAAAAGGTCAGCCATGTGTACAACATGAGCCATTTTACTACCTGACAGGGACTCAACAAGAAGACCTTCGGAACCTGATAGCGCTTCTTCCAGAGTATCCTTGATCACATAGTAGAATGGGGAAGGAGATATAATAGAAGTGACCTAGTTTGCGATAACTGTAAACGCACGAAGGTCAGACATGCGATTGTTTCAGTGAACTGGCGTACGAAACTGCAACGCCTCACGGTGCAGGTCGGACAACCGGGTCAAGTGTAGTCGGTCGGTCAAGAACAGCACGACCGATGGCTAAGAATAGGAGTGCGGATACATTAATGTTTGTTGCAAAACGTGATGATGATCGGCACACCCAAAACCAGGTTGCAAATTTGTCTGTTCTCCTTATTGGTTACCTATATGTGCAGGTCGTCAAAATATAACACTCGCGATTACTTCGAATGCAACAGTGACGATATTAGTACCTCTATATTTGTCATTGATGTCCTGATGCCGTTTCGAAGATATAAATGACTTTTTATAAGTCCTCATCATACCTGTCTTCAGCAAACTATAAACAGAAAAACATGGTCAATTCAGACTGCCCGTGCTCACCGCAATCTTTGACAGGGTTTGTAAATATAAAATTAACACCTTGAACCTTATTCTATCTGAATAGTTCAAGCTCAAAAGCCACTTAGGTTGTTGACCGCCAGGAAATTCATATCTATGAACACTCTGCATCATTAATTGTTCAATGATCTAGTCTAGACTAACTGACCTGTTCGTCAAAGTACTAGGCCTAACTATCAAGCCGTCAATACAAGGTGTAAGTCCACGAACCATCGATGTCAGCCTCGATAACCACCTGTGGTAGACTAGTGCAACCATTAATAAAGGAAAACTGCACAGATTATTTTTGATTAACAGTACCGTTTCCGTTGTCTTGGCGAACTCCGCCTGGTGAGCCGCGCCTTCTGTTTGCGGAGTTCGTGACTTACTGCTTCAGTTATCAGTGTTCTGTCTCGTACTCAGAGCCAAGAAACTCACTTAATGTTGCCCGCCGTACGCTCCATCACATCAGCGGGGATTCACTGCTTACGTATCCGCATTAACTTTTTAGAGTAGGTAAACTTGAGACCGGTTCACTTAATCTTCGTGATTTCTCTTCAGTGTTCGGTAAGACTAGTTCACTACTGTACCCTGAACAGCTTGATTTTCAGTTGCATTGCGTAGGGCTTCATCGTTCGAGTTCCGCTGGGCCATTTTGCCTATGTAGACAGGTGAACTTTTAACAAACGATTAAAGGTAGTGAGCAAGAGCAACAGCCTAAATAAGGGTAATTAACTCGAGCTTCACGAAGATTGTTGACGTGTTTGTAACACAGTTAACGACACGATCAATTCGCATTCATAATGATATTTCAAACTGCTTTCTTCCAGTGATGTGCCGACGTCTTGAGTGGTGAACTGCGTTTAACCACAGTCAACGCGTTGTTCTCGAAGACTGAGTACAACTCTCAGTCTGTTCCCTCTCAGGATAAGATGATCAAGTCGGACTTTCATACTACCGGCATCTATAATGACTTCCAAAGATTTAGTCTGTCTAACAAAAGCAAACAGGATATTCTTAAAGGTGTTTCAGCCGCTGTTTTTGAGACATTGAAAAATAGAACCAAATGCACAGTTTTATCAAAAAAATCAAATGCCAAACTAGAATGTGAATTCGTTTTGCATACCCACATCAGCTATAGGTGTAGTTAGCCCGAAGGTAAACATCGGTTCAAAAAATTCAGTCAAAGGTACATATCGATGTAGACTTTGAGCGATATTCAATGCTAAACATACGGTTATATCAGTGACATGCAGTAGCTAAGGTTAGAAACCGTATCTACTAGTCACCAACTCGGTAACCCGATGAGACTCAACCCAACAATGCACACTTCTTCCCATTTCGAACTATTGAGGTGGTTAAGTTGATACTTTAGCACTTGTTGGAAAAACTGGTCTTCCACAGTTCAGTAAACACGTTGGACTGACCCTATGTATTGAACATTTGAATAACAATTATCACCATAGATGTATTATGAACTACTCATCATCATGGACAGCAATACATCAGTGGTTCATACTGATGCCTAACTGCCATACAAACATGAAGGGAAAAATATCAGACCCTGCTTAAGAAAAGGGAAGAAAAAAAGAAGAGGGGTACAGGTTTGGACCTAATCACTAAAGATAGCTACATCTATGTCCAAGCATTCGGCGTCAAGGTGCATGCACCTTGCAAACACAACCAAACTGTAGGTGAAAGTAAGACTTCGTCAGCAAGACAGCTCTCTTACGGCTTCTACTGCCGCGCGTCCTTAAAAACACTCACTTCACAGATAACTCGGACAACGAACAACATTCACGACACTGAGCTCGGTTAGCCGCCATCTCACCTAACGTCACAACGAGACTGGACCTTGACGCAGTAAGATGGCCTGCGCATCTCGATGACCTATTGAGCTAAACTGGACGGTGTGGCCACCACAATGATAGAGTCACTCATACCAAACAGGCCAATAAGTAGAGGTCTGACAAACCAGTATCCTGCTCCTCCAGGTTAGAGATTGGAAGAAGGTTGGCATCTTTTTCCGAAAAAATTTCCAGTTCTGGCACACTGCCACCCACCCGCTTCTTTGTGTGATGTGTGTACCTTGGTTGATTTTGTTTAAGAGACAAACGTCGGCGGCCGCCAAATGTTTTTTCATCGTTCACCAACATTTCGTTATTAGGAACAGCTAAGTAAAACTGTGACCACATTGATAACGCAAACCAGAATGTGTATTTATCAGTCAGCTCTAAAGGAACTACCATTGCATTATGTTTGGAATCCCGATTAACTTTGACAAACATTTCCGCATACAAATCTAGGGTTGTTATAAAATTATTGCTGCTCTCGAGCTTATCGGGAATTGGAAGATCAACAGTAAAGCTGACGTGCCGTTTCATGGTCGATGCTTGTTCGTTTGTAGACCAAGCACAAAAAAACGGATGGATTTCAGCCTATAAACGAAAGAAAGCGCAACAGCTAAGGAAACCAACCATCCTACATTATTAAGTTTTTGGCTCATTGTAAGACAACATTACGCCAAATTACAGGGTTTTGAAACACAATCAGATCATTCGATCTAGAAGAAGCTACCGGATGCATACAGAAAGCGCTCACCCACAATGAACGTGCGAGCACTCATCGTGACAATAGTGAAAAACCTATGTATGCGATCATATGAAGCAAGCCAACTGTTGAAGGGTTATCCAGTCTGTTAACTGTCAACATTTCATACTTACGATATCCCCAAACCTTCCACTCTTTTTTACAGAAGTTAAACGACAGTCACAAAAGAATTACACAATTGGATTGCGAACTGAAAGCTACGTGCTTGGACAAGGATCGGATTCGAGACACGCTCACTGGTGCACACCAGATGGAAATGGCACAACTGCGAGAAAATCATCAGCAAGCTACTTGGGTACGTGTAATGTGAACCTTCCGAATTTCACAGAAGTCGTAGACAGTGGAAAATGAGTCAGAAAATTAGGTTGATTGATTTACTAAGTGTCCAAGTTGACAGACTCAGTCCAATTCAATTTCTTTCTTTCTTTAACGGACTACCAACAGTCCTGTCTTTTTGCTTAAACAGTTTGGATCAACTGAAAATGCCGCTCTTTTGTTCGGATTGCTCAGGTAACCTTACTCGTACGAGGAGGTGCGTATGTGTGGGTGCGAGCAGTCAAATGTGACATTTGGATTTTGTATGGGATGAGACCGACAGTTTAGCTGTTAACATGGTCACCTAATAAGCGAGAGAACCCCCCCAAAAAATATGAACTATTGAGTTACGCCTTACAAGAGGTTAAAATAAAAACGTCAGTTTTACTTTCAATTTAAATAGAATTAGTGGAAAATGTAGCTAAAGGTGACAGACGCGATCGGCTACGCATTGATTTCAAGTAGTAGAAAGTGTAGACCAACACGAGTATACATCGCATCTCCTAACTCTAGTAGACGTTGGTTTACGTTGTCTGTGAAACGCGATTATTGACCAAACATCTGCGGATGTTGAACAAGACAGCACTATAGGCCAAAGTACACTTGAATAAACCGAGTAAGTTATTCCAAATTATGAAGGGAATTTCCAGATTTTTCATCAAATGTAATGATACTAAGCCTTGTTCAGCAACCCAATTGATCGTATCCGCACATCAATATTGCTTTTGCAGATCAAAATGTGATGTCCCTATCGCAATTAAATAACAAGTGCGAGTATGTGGATAGGCGTAACACTTCCTAGTATAAGTAACGATATGATACTACTCTCTGTTATATACGATCCGGGCGTCAATCCAGTTAACGTTTTCAACTGACCAACGTAGATATAAAAGACCGTAGTCAGTGACATGTTTGAATATGTTAGGGCGCCTACCCTGTTACCGTTCCAAGCCGCCTCCGTCGTGTGAAAGAAAAAAAACGATTGACTCAGTCCTAGCTAGCGGAACTGTTCAAATCGGTCGAGACTTTTTATACCGTTATGCTCATTTGCGATCCCAACTTTTTTTCCGGTAACTGTTCTCTTTGATTTCTTGGGAATGTATGGTCATTACGCGCCCTATAAATACTTTGTAATTGTCCTTTTTGTCGCATACGTGTTGGGGGGGAACAAAGCGGTTTCCTTTGTACGCGACTTTTGGCTTGTTTTGGGAACCAAATCGTGGGACAGTTGCGGCATTTTCGGGACTGATATTCCATGTTAAGTAGTACCGGGGCGATAATCCGACTTGTATCAAGCGCACCACTATATCGAGAACTAATCAGCGTATCGCTTGGGAGAGTTTACAACAGAATTAGCCAGTTGCCTGGCAGTCATCACGTTCTCATACATCGGAGTAATATGTAATATTGGCATGTGAACGAATGACACTGTTGGTCCATATAATAGGAAAGCCGCTTACTGATTACTTGTTCGTTATGTACGCCTGTTTATCTCGCAGATCACCATATGAACAATAAATAAGAGCTGTACGCAAGTCCACTTCGTTTGTCGCTTCATTTACCGAAACACCCCAGATTGCATTGTTACGGAATCAAGAGAGTGCAAATCAAGCTGGGCACCATGATTCTAACCCACATTTCAAAGTCAATAAGATTTCGAAATGTGATCTGATAAAAAATATCCACACCACTGGGTTTTTTGTATCCAGTTCGGATGAATAAGAAGAAACATGTGCCACTGAGGGCTAACATTTGGAATCCATTTTATCGGACGTGTGGTACAGATTCAGCCTGATTATACACAATGATTGATAACCAAAAGGTTAACACCAGGGTGAACTGATAACGTGGGTGGGTATCTTTCAAACACACAGCGCTAAGTCTCGTTGAATCATCGAGAAGATTGTAGTCGTTGTCAACAGGTTGATCGAACTAACATCACGACCAACTGTCAGGATGTTTCAGGTTCAGCTAACTATTTGGCAACATGTTCATAAGATTGCTCGTGTCAGCCACTAAACAAAGTTGAATAGAACAGTCCACAGAGTTCATGTGCAATCGGTTATCTGGAACGTTTGCATGCTTGGTATCAAGTGTAAGTTAAACGGTAAGGTCACAGAAGGCGAATTACGTGTCTAAAGGGTAAAATAAAAGATAAAATGGAAAATTCACTCGTGTAAAACACCAGTCACGTGCGTGTCGTTACCACGACAGGGATGGAAAACAAATGAATAATTATGAGCAATCGGAGTTGAATATCAACGAATCATTGCAAGCTTCTTCGCACAACTCAGCAACCGAGATTCAACAATTGTTTAAACAAGTACGCATGCTACACTGGAATGATGTGATATCTCTCAGGGAAAAGATGAACGATAGCTGATATTGATGGCTCGTTGTGTGGATACACGAAAAACTATGAACTTCAGATATTCATCTTTAGACACAAGTGTTTGTATGCAATACTGACCAAAAAAAAGCTAAGAATCAACTTCGATATTACAGAATCAGGAAACGCGTTGATACAATGTTGCACCCTAATAATCGCGTGCTTTCCAACCATTCTCCAACTTCACTTAGACTTTGAAAGAGAAAATGGCTCGTGAACGGTCTCGAGCACGACTGGCAGAAGCCGCGTTGAAACAACGGGAAATAGTCTGGACGGAGCTGAGCGCCAGGTTTCAAGAAATGCAGAAACAACAACAAAATGCAGTGCTCATGCCGGCTGAAGTAGAGGATCACCTGCAAGCCACCATTGAATCACTGCGTGTACAGGTAAAGTTAACGTGTCAGATGTATAATGCAGTATCCAACTCAGTTAGACAAAAGGCCTCGGAAACGACTTAAGAAGGAAGATGAAATATTTTGCATCGTCCATTAGTTCGAATATCCTATCGATAAGTCAGCATTTATTGTAGTCTGGCGTGGCAGGTTATGAATTGCCGCAATCAAGTATCAGTGAGAACCACCGGTGTATTGCCGTTTATGATTATTATGACTTGTTGTTGAAGTTCATATTAGCTATGGTGATTGTCGAGCATCAATCACAACCATGTAAGCCATAACAACTGGTTCTTACAGATACACCGGGACTTTAGGTTTGTACTTTGCTTCAATTTTTGCTCGATTTCTTTCTAAATGTTTGCCACACGTTATGCGACTGATGAGATTAGGAAGTAGACCCATCTCATTACTTACGTATCAAAAGTTTCACTAACCAAAACTGGGATTATTTCATTGGAAAGACGTAAACGCTAGTTGCATTTGCAAGTGTGCAGCAGAATGAACAGAATATGAAAAAAAGAAAAAGCAAGTACATGTGAATCACGAAGGCATTTGGTTCCCACTCATCATCATAACAGCCATGAGCCTGACCAAAAGGTACTGTGGCTCGGGCCG
>LUCH01004260.1:20776-49326 GCA_013368495.1 Paragonimus heterotremus | reverse complement strand
AAATGAAGGTATCTAGTATAACGATGACATGCACGACACCTAAAACTATTTCCGGCCAGAAATAGCCTGTACTCGACGCAAAGTTGCAACAGCCGCCCGCTACTAGCTAAACGGCGTGATGTCAGCACGAACCTGCCATCTAAACGCGACTCGGCTCCACCTAGACAGAAGACCTGAGTGTTCATATCTCCGAGTACATTGACTGTCACATCCACCTTTCGACCAAACGGGAGCGACCACATCCGACTAAATGATATCTTCGGCGGCGATGTCGTTGTGGTCAGTCGGAATGTATGCGGACACGGTGAAACGATTCTGAAAGATTTGTCGTGTATGGTTGATTTAAGAGGCCTCTTAATCAGACGGCACAAAGTTTACTGTTAACAGAAATCAAACTGTGACTGTCGTGTTGAGTACTGTACTTGGTCCAGCCTGGTCAGTAGCGGTGTCTGTGTAATCACCCGAAGTGTATGACCCGTATCGGGTAGATGGTATGGATGCTGTCAGTTCTACAAATTGACTACTACTCTGTATTCTAATCTCTGACGTTCAGCAGACATCGACGTTCATCGGGTGTAACCTTCGTGCGAGGGCTGGTCTGTTTACCTGTCTATTTTATAGTGTGGACGTTGAAAGCACATGCATTAATTCACCTTCCACGTCTACACAGGAGATGAGGGAAGCCTAGTGCTGGGTGGTAAGAGGTAGGCGTTTCTAGAGTAGCGTTGTTGTAATTGGCTACATCTATGGTGGTGGGAACGAGGGTCGGTCAGGACCTAGGTAATAAACTGGGCAAGAAAATGGGATGGAGGTCACCGGTATAATGTTTTTCTTATCCACACTGCTGTATGGAATAGATAGAGCAGCCCGGCCGATACACTGTGGAACTAACGGTGTTGTAGATATTCATGGTTGTGTTTGCTCTGTGATACCGGCAGGAGGCCGAGACCTGGAACGGAGGACGATCAGGATTCTTACCCAAAGTCTAGGTCAGAAGTCTGCTGCAAAACAGGTGGTAGGTGACCGTTTACTAGATGCGGTACTTTTTCCTACCCGCAACCAGGAGAGTGGTTTGTCAGACGTCAGATTTCACACAGGTGATGACGGATTCGTCTGTGGTCTAGATGCCACTTTTATTCTCATTTTTTAAATGTCAATAACTCCCCGCTCGATTGGTTCGTTGAAACGTGGAATACATCGTATGTTAACTGGGATTGCTCACTTTGGCTGTTTGTAATGCTGATAACAAGAAGATCTCTTGGGGTGATGATGTCGTTGGTAATGAACATAAATCTTTGCGTGACTTTTTATCTGCACTGGTTGTCTGAACCCATCAGTACTGAAAAGCCTCATCGTTCACATGGATCGAACTTGACTATACACCACATAATGAAGTACTGTTTGTCTTTCCACACCGTATCCACTAACAGGAGACCAGTCAATAGACTGCTTGTTTTTGACTATCATCGTCCCCGTCAGTTAACTCGCACAAGCAATTGTGCCGTCTGCAAATGCTTATTTCCAAAGACTCCGAGTGTGCAATCAGTTGGTCAGCTATTGAAGATGTACAGTCTACAATGTTTGGGCCACGTAATCCATATGCCAGCTGGAAGTTTATTACACTTGGTGCTATTTGACAAGATCATCGACAGTTTGAAACAACTGCTAGATGGTCAATCAATGACGTGTCCGCGACTTGTAAAAACTTTGTTTTGCCGATTAACTAAAGTGGGTTGGTATCGTTTACTCAGTTGTGGCTATTCAAGTCGGTGCTGGGAGACGTCATCTTGTGCTGCAGTATACTGTGGTCAGCGGTGCACGTGCATCCGAGAACACGACGGACTTTTTCAGCTAGGTATACTTTGCCTTCTTTGTTTCCTTGTTGCTGGAACCATCCGTTATTGTCGAATGGGACGGGTAGGTGGATTTCTTGCGACTTGCATTATAGTAACACTATCTTTGCTTGTACGTTCCACCAACGTATATCCGGTTGATCATGTACGTGTAGAACTAATTTTGAACACTCCCATGTGATAACTTTGACTGGTTTATAAAGCATGTGCTCGTCCCATAGAATAAAATATTTTAGTATTCTAAAAACCAATCTTATTTACATTACTCAAAGAGTGTAGGCTATCATGAAGTATTCAGGCCGGTCAAACTGTTTCTTAGATTAATTGGCTTCTTTATCTAACTGATGCGAGTGGGTAGAACGATTTTTTCAACCGATAATCCCGTTATTATCTGGTCAACAGTCACAACTACTAATGAGGGAAAATCACATTGTTTGCCTGGTATTTCTTTTAACTTTGCGGACTCACTGACACTGTCATAACTTCGAGCAAATGATTATTTTCCCAGTTAAAATGTTCACGTTCACTCACGAATAGTGTCACTATTTCGATTTTCTATGAGAAAATCATTTTTCTTTAGTACTAACTATTATACGCAGTCGTGATGTGACTTGCGGATTGTGTTTGACAACTTGGGTTGCCTAATTATAACCCTGCCGGCGATTGCACAGATTATCAATGCTGATTTCATTCTTTTTTGGTCTGCTTGTTGAACTGTACATCAGAGTAGACTGTTTACTTTTTGTTCATACATTAGTATTGCAGTTTAATTCAAGGATATCCGTGGACAGTCGAAAGATGACATTTAGGAGCATAATAGAAACTCAGCAAACGCATCCGTTTTCGAAGCTGGAGCTGACTGATTCGCGTTGAGACCGACTGGATGGATGCAGCCAGTTGAAGCTGTACTTAAACTCAGCTCTGATGGTAGAACAAAGTTATCCCTATTTGTTTCCAGTGAAGACTGTTAATTTCCTCATTACTCGGTTCAAGAGATAGCTGTGATCATGGCAGACAATTTCAAGCTTACAGGTTCTTTTTTTCATGAAACCCACATTCACCTCTCCGAATAAATCAAGGAGAGACATATGAACCCGTCGAGTTGTTACAATTTGATTATTAAATTGTTTGTGATACCAGGTGCCCGACACAAATTTGTAAGGAATTAAGGAAAATCGTTGTTACTCGAAATACACCTGTTAGTATTACAAAATCTGATAACATTACTCAACGTATGGACCTTTCATCACTACAGCTTGTCGTTTTGTTGATTTCTATCTATTGAAGGTTTGTTTTTGGATAGCAGAGATTGCTGTGCACAATTCCGGGATAATCCTGAACCATAATTTCTCACCTTCACTGATGTATCCTTGAACATAGTTTGCTAGTGCATTGTGGCTAATAATCCGAAGCATTTTGGCCCACTTAAAGTAAGCATTTGACCTTCACGTCTCACTGTGCCAAACACGATTTTCGCATGAGTATTTAGTGTGCATTGGGATACACATTATCCTAGCATCCTAAGTGTCTATAACGCCTTTCTGAAAACGGTTTCATTGTCGTTTCGACTAGCATCGAACTAAAGCATGCAGTTAACTTCGGAAGAAAAACGTGTACTTATAGCAGCATATGGTAATATAGTAAATATTGTATTCTAGCGATGTTGGGGACTAGCTACGGTAACAAAGAGGACTGCTCAGCGTAAGATGGACTATCGTCCATTTGGCGGTGTCTCAAACGGTATCAGTCAAAAGTGTGTGTGAAACCTTTGAACGTATTAAGTAGTCTTCGGAAGGTAAAAGCAGAGCGAATTCAAAAAATCAAAATGAGTGGAAGCCGTCCATAAAATACTATCGTTTGCTGTGTACACTCAATTGCACGACTGGAGAAAGTGTTACCGAGTCATTTTTCCTAAACGTACGGAAGGATGTTCACAGAACTGGAGAACGGAAAGGTATGATTACAACCGGGATCCTTTGGGAAGCTGGTATCATTGGTCGCTACACAAGTCTTCTGACGGAGGGGTGACTGCTGCTTATGTTACATCATGTATCCAGAGTTATCGATGTGTGCGTTCTTGTGGCCATTCTGGTAGCCAGCCTATACCGGAAATGCTTACTAGGGCGGGTTTTCAATTGACCACTTGACTGACTGCACGGTTCACCCGTACCTTTTAGACCGTTTACTCGTATCATCTCAAGTATGCGATAACTTGATAAGGATACTCACTAACTCACGTGGTGACGGTGTTGCTCTGTAATTCCTGTTGGACTTAACTGGGACGAGGGATTTTGTCGATTATTTCATAAATATGGGATGATTTTACAAAGTGTTGTACCAAATAATAATTCCGTAAGCCATTGACGGTTTTCCAGCTGGAATCCTTCGTTGTTGTTTGGCAGTTAAGCATCAGTGTGAACCACTTTTGTATTGTTGTCTGTGATGATGTTATATATATATATATATATATATATATATATATATATATATATAATGTGGAATCTGTCAGGATTCACGGCTATACACAGTCTGTCGGGGCAGCTATAAACCTCTTGATTCGGACAGAACGAGACAAAATATTGAAGGTTTACTCAGGCAAAGTTGGTTCCGTACATAAATAAATAACGGTTAACAAATTGTACAACTTACAACCAAATGAACTTTAAACACAGAATTTAACCGCCAGCAATTATCAGTCGACAATATGGTGCCGTAAACAATTCAGTGGGGGCGGTAAGAGATAAACTAACGAGAGTTCCAGTGGGAGTTCGTAGTATCAGTTCAAAATGTGTTACGTGTAACAATGTCGGAAATGTTTGGCAAGCATTTAATGTAACCAACATATGGAGACATATCTAAAAGAGCTACAGCACGATAATTTGTCCAATGAGGTATAGGTATAAGAACAGCTGAGATTGACATTGTACAGACCAAAGTTCGTGGTTGGACAGTGAAACGGTGGTATCGCGAGCGTGGTGTGAGGGTTCCGTGGTTCGATTCTCCAGACTGATGTTTTGCTATCACACTCTCATTTTCACTTGTAGTAGTCTGAACAAAAGCCTCATTGATTCAAGCCAGAATCGCCATAATATTCTGTCCGGATGTCAGTCTGTCACATTGGCGAATTCAAAGTGCCACCAAGTACATGCTTACCTCTACAAGTAGCTGGCGCTGCATTCCTCGTAATCACACCCACACGCTCCGTATTTGGTGTGCATTCCAGGAATTATGACGCGAACAGCAGTCTATTTATCACAACTGGCCCAGACTGGTTAGTCAGGTGGTAGGCTAATGTATCATTCCTGCCTTTCAGAATCAAAAGTGTGAGACTATCCACTGGTAAGATCTAGACTACGATGCAAACCGATGCGAATGAAACAAACTTAAACACGGCAGAAAAGTTAACTGTGCCAAAAATTCACAAATGAATTATGAAATTTACTATATTTTTTGCATACTAACCAGAAACACCGCATACACACTTTTTGGTTAACGACACGTCGTTAGTTACAATTTTGGACGGACACAGGTTTCCGGTTTTTTTTTTATCAACAGTAATAAAACGGCACATAGTACTTACTTTTGAATAATGTTTGAAATACATCATGTTCGTCGTGTGTACACGGTCGATCTCAGTGTTGTTTTTCAAAGTAGTACGGTGTGTGAAACGGAGAAACCAATGCAGCATATATTGAATCGGGCGATCAGTTTTTCTCTTCTCCTGGGACCTCAACCTGAAATATCTGTGTGCATTATAAGTTGGCACATGAACTAGCCTCAAATTTAACCGGTCTGTGCCGTCGGTTGATTTAATTGAATAATTATACGTCCACACATTACACTTCCGAGGTAGATTGTGTGTGTGTGTGTGTGTGCCAATGTGGTCCCGGTCGGCTGATATGTCCCTTTTTTGTTCGTCAGGTTCCTCGTGATGTTCTGGTCACACACAGCTACTATTTCTCCGCCGCACTCGCCAGTGGGATGTCCGAAAGTGCAACCTGTCGGTTTGTGTTCCCTGAATTATCCGCCTCCTGTTTAGCACTATTCGTACGGTGTGCTTGTTCCGGATTCGCCTGTTGGCCAGATGATCGGTTTCATCCACAACTACTTAACGATGCGCTAGAAGAGCCAAACTGTTCTGTGCCTTCTGATCTGGCTGAAGTTCTTGAACTAGCTAGCTTAGCTGATTATTGGCAAATCCCAATACTCACGGACATTTGCGTGGCTCGATTGGCAAACATACTGAACCCGTTATTCGAGCCTAAGGCAATTAATAGCCACCAGAAACACGCATGTGGTGTTTTTCAAGACTACTTGCCACTATGGGCTCAGTTGAGCAAAAACCAAACTAGCGCTCTGAGCGGTATGCTCTTCAAATTTGCCACGAGGCATCCCAATTGGTTACTGACCGCTTCTTCATCTGCTTTGTCTGACACTGCTCTACAACCCATGATAATCCATCTGGTTCTGTCCATTCTGTCGTCCGATTTGCTTTGCGTCTCCGATGAGACCCAAGTGCTTCATCTCTCCTTGGATTGGATACACTCCCTGGTCGTCACCTGCGACGAAGAAATGGTTGCTGAGATCACGCAGGCGTTTTTGGATTGTGTCCGTCCTGGCCTGTTGACGGAGTCGGGTCAACGATGCTTGCTCGAGTTTTGGTCCAGTACCTGTCCTCAGATAGAATGGCAAGATCAACTCTCCCTGTCTCAGTTCGCTTCGATTGTGCGCCGTACTGTTGTGCCCGGCCCGTTTGCTTTTCCGCCGAACGACATATTGTCTACCGTTGGTGAGTGTTACCAAGCCCCTAGGGTTTCGGCTCCATGTCTGCTGAGTTTGGTCCCAAGCGTCAAACAGTCTGCTATCAACTTGTGGCTGTTTAATTTGCATACGGGCAAGCACAAGACTTGTCCACTGCCAGATCATATTCTGACCCAGTTGTCAAACAATCCTATCCGCTTAAGCAACGTGGACAGTCGTCTCTACGTTTGTCATCCGCCGATCGAATTCAGTAGCAATACGGTCATTATATTCTGTTATGACCCAATTAGCCATGGTTCGTTGAACGGTTTCATCTGGTGCCTAGCTACTTGCCAAGCCAAATGGCTCCCGACCTTGAGTTTGAGACGAAGTGAGGCTCGCGACTCACCAACTCGCTCTTCCACATCGTTTTCGGCTTCTTTTCGTTCTCGACAGTTGGGTTTGACTACCAGATCCGACGGTGTTTATGCTTATTCAGCCGCCTCTGTACAGTCCGCTTTCTGCTTGCATGTGTTCCGTTTTGACTTTCGTACGTGGACATGGCACGCTTTTCATCCAGTTCTACTGCTGTCCGATCTGTCCGCTTCGGTGGTCTCCTTCACTCCAGTGGATCAGTTAAACTGCGTTTCCTCTGATGGTTGGTTCTACGCTAATTTAGAGCTGATCGACCGGTCGAATGCACATGTGGTGACCATTACGAGACGCAACTTACATCAGACCTCTCAGCTGCGCTCGCACTTTTATCGGTTCCGTCCATGTAACAGTGCGACGGATGCAGACCGATTGGAGGTTGAGCTGTTACCCTCTGCTCCGTTCTTGATCCGGATCTATAAACTGTTGGCACTCCATTCGGATCATGAACCTGGTTCACTCGGTGAGTGTGACTAGAATTTTGTTTGTTCTACTTACATTACTTTATTGTTTGCCCGCCTTCGGTTCCTGACTGACCTTCAAGTCAGTACCACCGAATGTATTCTCAGCTTGATCAACAGTGAATGAATCTCATTCGCATGTTAACTGTTACTTAAACAGGCTGAACTCAAGAATATGATGTCGCTGGCAATAAGAGTTGGCGCTATTTGAGTGCAGCAACCTGTTTCTTTACACAAAACAACACTGGCTTTTAACATTGTGTTCAGACACGTAACTCATATTCCTCTGTCAGCCGATGAAGCGCTACATTCGAAGGTTTTGGAAACGATGTTCAGCTGAATGTTTTGGAAACGATGTTCAGCTGAATGTCAATCAAAATGGTTCACCTACTTCATACAGAATAACATGGACCAATTAATACTACGCAGGTAATTTGAGCCTTACACCGGTACCGCATGGTACGCCTTGTGTACTGGACTCTTGAGAAAGCAGTTGTTTGTGTGCAGTTACGTACTTGTGACTTTGTGTAGCTAGTACTCTCGTCTTTATAGATATTCTTTTGGACGCTATTTGAGTAGGTTTGTTACTTGCTGGATATTAATTCTTAAGGGTTTCTGCATTTTGAAGTGACTTTAACATTTGAACCCTGATTGCTAGTCCAACAAAGATTGTGTTTATTAATGTGTACCTGCTTAGTCAATCAACGGGTGACGCTGAAACAGTGTAGACAGTTCTTGTGCTTATCAATAACTGCGCTCGTGGTAGCCAGTTGTGACAACACTACCCAGTGATCAATCATACGGTTGTTGATTTAAGACCTTGTTGTCACGACTGCTTCTGCATGAGTCTGAGCAGTTTGCATGTTGTTCCGTACTCTACGTGACGCAAAGTACATTACGGTGTGGTATTAAAAACTTCTGTCGATAACTACTTAATGTACTGTTACATATGAGTTGTCATTCATTGCTTAAGCCACTCGAGTATGTAAGACTAAGTTAATCTGCTCAAAACATATTTTTTCCTTGCCTTGCAATTTGTCTTCTTCACTTGTTTGTTTATGTTTACTCAGATCGCGAGTATTTGTTCGCCTTTGGCACGTGTTCGCGCGATCAGCGGGCCACTCAGTTTTGCTTCGATGTGACTGCCCGCCGATGGATAGAATGGTCCGGGGCGCTACCGGTCCCGAGCACTGGATCGTCGTTTCGCCGGCCGGCGTTACAAACCAATCTTTGTCCTGAGCTGCTTGGTTTCCGTGGTCTGGTCTGCGTTTCACCAACGCCAGTTGAATCACCGGTCGACGCTGTTTGTGAAGACGAATCTTCTAACCTTGCTCCTGGTGGTGCTAGATCAAAGGATGGTGTCCACTTGTCACAATCCACTGTCAATCCTACTTTGATTTTGGCGGGCCGACCGGATCATCACTTCACTGGACAGAAACAAAGCGTTGCTGGCATTTGGTTCCACCAGCCTCGTATCGTTCACAATCTAGCAAGCCACTTGGACCCCTTCGAGCCAGGGAGGCCAAGATGGCCGCTGTCCAATGAATTTGCCAGGGCCCTGTATCAGGCTGACTCGCCCGTTTGCGTCGTGTTAGCAAACTGGGATCATGTGACACACACCTCTGAGCTGTTTCACTTCGTTAATCGTCATCCCGCTTCGTGTACAGGAAATGAATGCAGAGAGTGTGGCCGAACCGCCTCACCCGATTTACATTTGTCTGCTGTGCTTCCCTGTCTGAACTACGTGTGGAATGCCGGTGACAGTGATTGACTTCTTCGAAATCAGTTTAGCGCTCTTTAACATTTGTTAGCTATGTTTCCGAGAATTGCAATCCCCGTATGTGTGTAAAAAAAATATTCACGATCCGTTTGTTTCCATTCCCTTTTTATACATGCTACAATTTAACAAACCCTTTCTATGACTCCCTTGTCCGACAGTTTTCTTTTCTCTTCAGATTTTGGCACATCATTTTCTTACTTCGTGTAAAACAGATTTATTTACGCACGCAGCTATATTAGTTATTGCATCTTTTGTGTTAATCATTTTGCACTGCTCTATTTAAATATAGAACTCTTTATGGATTAAACAATACTTATAAGTAGTTTCGGCTTTCCCATTCCCGTAGACTTTTCATTCAGTCCCTTTCGGAAAGAATCAGCAAAGTCGAGTTTCGTTATTGTTAATGTTTATCCTTAATGCATGTGTTTACCACGACCACGATTTGAACCTTTCCTGAGGCAGCCGTGTTAACGACTGTGTTAGTGATCTCACATTGAGCGCGTTCGAATTTGTGCTTGCCTGTAGTATCATTATTTTTGGGGGCCTGGTTATTCAGTCTTTCGGCCACCATAACGCTTACTAACACTTAGAACACGCTATTTCACGGAGACCTTTCTGACCGTTCATAAAGGATGGTTGAATTCGAATTCTCTAAGGCTTCTCAGTTTGATATCGTGTTTACATCTCTTAAGTACAATATGTTACTGCGAGAATTGCTGGACTCTGTACCGGCTCTCACTCTTAGTGGTGAAGCGTTGGAGTTAATCGAGAAATTCATGTACTTTGGTGCCTGATTTAGCACTGATGGAATGCTAACTAAGATCACAACTGGCACATCTAAAGCTCGGATGGATTTTTCCAAAGCACATCATCTGTAGTGTCAGCATGGTCTTAGTTTCATTGCAAGGGGTCGGGTGTCTGCTACCACTGTTAAGGTGGTCTCGTACGGCTGCGATACCTGACCCATCCACTCAAAGAGTGTTGACTGAGTGTTCTTTTTCGACTACTGTCGTCTCAGAAGCATTAGCAATGTGTATTGCCAACTCCGTAGGAGCAATGACGAAATTTGCCGACGTGTCATAGTGGCAGACAAACTCTGTCGACTCCTGAGCATAATAAACTTGTACGCGTTGATTTGGTCACTTCTTAAGATAGTCAACTTATCGGTTACTACCTCGTGCTTTGTTTGCAAACGGTTGGTTAGGATCGAAACGATAAGTGCACGCGTGAAATCGGTCGCCTAGTGAGGACATCTTACTGCGTTGTTCCCGCCACCCCATTGGGTTTCGATAATCATGGTAGGATCTCGTGATCTGAAGCATCCAGGTCCAGCGTTTTTCTTTGGCTCAACCAGCAGGGTGAGCGATTATAAGTTGCAATGGATTGAAGCGCCCCTCAAGTGTGCGATCTAGTGAATGATTGTCCTTGTCTCACTGCCCATCCCGTGCTGATGCTCCATTTCGGCAATGTGCTGGAAATGGTCCTTCGGGGTGGGTTGTGAATAACTGTATTTTGCATGTTCCCCAACAAACATCTCATACCAGAATGACCAAATTACGATCGAAGCATGAAGTCAAAGTTTGTTACCTTTATGAAGGTTGATTTACATTCTTTACGAATTGGTGGTTAGGCGGGTGGATATCCCCACCAAATGCTTTGTGAGTGCGGTCGAACGTTTGCACATTGTATTGGACTGATCAGTTTTCTACCGTAATTCCCGTAAAACAACATCAGTTGCTTTAAATTGCTACTTCAGTGATGATCAATGTCAAAGTTTATTTGTTCGAAGCAGGTTTCATGTGTGGTATACAATCACATTCGTGCCTTGTTTTCTTTTCGGTGTTATCGCTTTAGGAATCAAGCATTCGTTATGCTCTTTTTCGTCATGTGTTTCACATCTGTGGGATGTTTTTGTCGCATCACGATATCGTGATCACCAACGTTTTCCAGCTGTTATCGCCGATAATGGGATGCCTAAAAACACCACGCCACCAATAGGCTTTTTATGTATGACGAGCCCACTCAACAGGTGAACGATTTCGGCTGTTGGGCTGTGATATGCCTTACGATAATCGAAACCTACTTTACGAGGTTAGAGTTTATTAGGCTAGGTTTTCATGCGCTTGCATACATATTAGATTCCGTAATTAGAAAGCGATGGACGATTGTAGTGTTACGGTTACATCAGACAATCTGAATCACCCGAACAACCTTTAAGCCGAAGCTTAAGTATAGATAACAACAAACTCTCCTAGGTGAGAGATTTCTTCATTGTAGTACTAAGCGTCAAATGTGTGGCCGAAATATAATCGGCCTATCTAAACAGTCAGCCCCGTTCGCTTGTATGTCACACAGATCTCACGGTTTGCCTAGCCATCTTAGGGACTTTGTTAGTCACGAATTTCATATCTATTATTGTTGTACAACGTGCATCTTCGTTTGTGAGTAGTATAACGGGACTCGTAACCGCAGGAACTAAAGAGCAGGTCTCAACGCCAGGAAGACAGTGGACTAGAGTCGAATACTGGAAACATGTATATACTCTATGTGTTACCAAAGAGAACGACGGACGCAGATATATGTCAGCCATGTTCCGGTATTGGTATGTTCGCCGAGCTTGGCATTTAGGTTGCAAACGTTTCATCACCAAACGAGGTGACATCATCATTGCGTAAGTGTTTCAGCGTATAGTTATTGAGTATGGAGTTTGGTCAGTAACTATGTGCTGAAACGCTTACACACTGGTGATGCCACTTCTTTTGGTTATGAAACGTTCGCAACCTAAATGCCAAGCTCGGCAAACCTACCAAAACCATCAACCCGAGCTACGAATAGCGTCACCACTGTTCACAATTATCAGAGTGTTAATGTTCATTGTTCTGTACTACCGTACACCCTGTAATGGATTTCGTGCAATATACGACTTCCCAAGCCAGGCCTTTTTTGCAGGCACAGCATTATCTACTATGTATTCTGTGGATGCCAACTAACTGTTTGACTAAGCATCTGGCTTCTGTAAGGTGTGAAAGAATGGATATTACTTATAAGTAATACAAACTATATGCTCAGCAGTGGAGTTGGTGGATTCCAGCGTGAACTGTTTGAGAAATCCTGCCGGGGCAGTCGATCCCCTGGATCATTTGGTGGATTCCATATGAGACAGTGGGACGGGTGGGTAACCGAGTCCAAATGTGAAGTTTCCGAGCTCCTGGCGTGGCTTCGTAGTTCAGCTGGTAGAGCGCTTGCCGCGTATAGGCATGGTGTTTCTGTCGCTGGTTCGAATCCAGCCGAAGCCCTGACTTTTCACAGTTGGGTCTCATCTGAAAGAATCGGTAGTCTTATGTTCAGTGTAATAAAAATACATTTAAGTTTTGAACGCAATGGGATCCAATCTTGTTAAAATGAACGTTCAATAGGATAATAAGTTTACGCGTTCTCAACAAATTGACTACTCAGCATTACAACAGATACCCTAATTTTCGTACATCTATTTTAGTGCATCCGGTGGTCCAGCGTATCATACTGTGGTGGTTGTTTATATTTTCTTCAATGGGATTGTCCTGCATAGCATTTACTATATTCCTTAACTGTGCCGTAAATGAGGCTATGGGGTTTTAACCAGGAATTTTCGTGGATCCCCGTAGAAAATGGTCAGGTGGACTTTAGAGATCACTGGAATGATCTACTATGTTCAGTTCATCTTTACGGAAATGTGTTATTCAACCACTTACACAAACAATTAACACGCCAAATGAATGCTTTGTCCTACCGGAAATAAGTTCTTCGCGGATCAGTTTTTACGTCTGCACATACTGACATAGAAAATCTCAGATGAGTTGCTCTATTCAGCATTCTGTCGAAAATGTAGGTCCCAACAACCGTGAAATTGTTGACATTACAAACCATGCGTGTACTTAAACATGAAAACTACGGTATGTTTCTGTTTAGAATACGTGAGTTCTAGCACGCCTAATAAACTCGATTTGTTTGCTTACCCCAACATGATGATACCGTGCTGCTTCACCTTTGGAAATGATATGGGTTGGAACGCACAAACTAGTATGACGTCTTTCTCCAGGTTTTCCATAGTTGTAGTTTTCTCTTTTACTGAACACTGACATGTGCACAAGGACTGTATCGAGGATGCACTGGTTAACTTCCTATCTATCGCAGCAGCAGGTTCTCTCTTTTTGTATATATATGCTTGAACCCAATTCAGAAGATCGGGTCCTTGGATTGTTTAATGCGCTCGAAAATACCCAATGAAGTCATGAGAACGACAGAGTAGCGAACAAGACTTGTTTTTTGTGTTTTATCATCAGGCTAATTACAACACAATAAATATGAAAACAGTAACTGGGGTGAGGAAGAGAAGTTCGTGCGGACACTTAATCTACCCTGGCCCACAATCAGTCAACCCCACGAATTGGAACAGTGATTGCGTAACTGATAACACACGCTGTCCATAACCTCTATTGACCGTTTCTCTTACTCACCCCAGTTACTGTTCTCATATTTATTGTGTTGTAATTAACCTGATGATCAAACACAGAAAACAAGTCTTGTTCGCTACTTTGTCGTTCTCAATTCAAAAGAATTCAACAAAACTCAATTGGCGTTTTTGTCATCCGTCAGCTCCATCATTCATGGGATCTAAGAAAATGCTCTTCAGTTTGCCAAAATGAAGCATAAACTCAAGATGAACGGCTGGACAAACACATTTAGGACACAACCATCCACTGGGTAACTCACGTGTGCAACGTTGCAATTCATTGTACTTCATGATCAAGCCTTGTGCTAGTTGAACCGAGAGTAACCACTGGACCCGGAAACTTCAGTTCGTGATAGGTGATGTTTATCCCAACTTGGTGGGGTGATTTGAAGAACGCAGTAAGATTTTTGGTAAGTGGTCGAAGATTTGATTTATTTTAGGTTGAACATCATTCACATTTGATCGCGGTTTTCGCATTCCGATACACTACAAAAAGCCTCTTTGAAAAAGGTGCACTACATTTGAGGTTCGCTCTAATTAGAGGGCTCGCCAGTAGTGCATACCCCCTTGCTACGTCCGGGATTACGTCTGCGGCCACCCTTTCATCAGGCAACCGTGTTGACCACTGCGGTATTGATCTCACTTTGGGCACACCCGAAGTATCACATGTGAACGCTCAACCATTTTCGCTCTCGTTTTGCTCGATTTCACGGGTTTCCACTTATGGTTCGACGAGCATAAACTATGCAACATGATGAGCAATGCATGTAGTGGAATTTGTGAGCTCTGTACCCAGGTAAGTCAGCGCGGGATTTCCATACTGGTGTGCTCCCAACCGAACAGCATGCTTAGATTTGCGCAATTCTCACAGGCTGTTCCCTTGCATAGTTGTGTTTGGGTGTTTCCGTGGGATATGCATGTTTATTTGTTTCATGACTGATTTGTCGTGATCTCAATGACCACCAATATGCTTTTAACTCTCACGGTCTGGTATATCGCACAGGTCGTCTGGGCGGATTCCACTGCGGTTGGGTGTGTTGTGACTGAGTGCATGGCACCGTACCAATATGAAAAGTCGATTGTGTGCAACTATTGGTCGAGTTGAGTTCAGTGTGTGGCCTGGTCATGTGAAAGCCTCAATCAATATGCGTGTTTGTATGGCCGTGTTGGAGGGAAATCCATGCCTGAACATCATGGTTAGCATGGGAATTGTGATTGTAAATGCAGTGTTTATACGTTTTGGAGGAATGTGGACATTTGTGATTTCATGTTCAGGTGCTCTGTGGGAAGAAGACAGTTCAGTCTGCGCTGAATGTTGCAATAGACATTCTGAACAAAAGCATGCATCACGTTTAATTTCAACGGCAACGTGGTTGGTGAATACCCATACAAAATCGGTACAAGAAAACACTGCACGGATCAATAGGATGTGATAGGTTATCATATTTGCTTCATTCTAATGTCATTTGTGTTTCGACAATTTGTCGCGCTCGTTCTCTTCAGTCACTCATTTGCTCTCGTTCTTTTGTGGGCCTTCACAATGGTACACCTTGTTTATATTGCTCGGTTCAGTTTATAGTGTAACGTGCGGTCGAATCCAGCAAGCTCGCACACGTTGAGTTTGAGTTTTGTAACGGGGCTTGCTGTTGTGTTGTCGACGCCGTTTTAGTTTTCGATTGTGTAAATCATGTGCATGGCCTACTGAGTCTTTGGCACATGCTTTTTTTTGTTGTTTCCTTTTACAAGACTGTTGTTGGAACCCCTGCTTCGGAAGAACGCTGCCCCGTGGTGTCTCCACGTTGCCCCACAGTTGGTCCGTAAGTGTAGCGGACAATCACGGTAGAAACAGCCGGCTTGCATGTAACAATAGTGAGGTTTTCATATAGAACCTGTCTTTTACTTGTTGCTCTACGGTTTCCAACAGTCTGCACAGTCGGCATTACGAGTCGCTTTCACAGAGTCACGTGATTCACTTTGTGTCGTCTTATGATAGACCCTGGTTTGAGCTCATGCGATTTCACAGACTGGTGTCATCAACGGATGTTGAAGTATGTTGTGATATACTGGACATGAATGTGCCTGTAAATAGTTTTCTACAGTCGGTTGCAGAAAGTTCGCCACTGATATCTTTCACGGCTATTTTTTTTACTTGCACAGAAGTGTACACTTTATTATTTTCTATTTTATCTCTGTCATGGTTGGAAATCTATATGTATGTCCTGAATTATGCTTTTTGACTTGATTATCGTCGCCTGTAAATATAGTCCATATTCTTCTGTCCAAACCGTGAGCTTGATTCGGAACTGTCTTCGTATAATCTCTAACTATACAGATGGAACTAGCCAGAGTTTTATTGGTTTTAGGTGTTTGCGTGGAGCGGAACGGTTCCCGTTCATTTTTGTTGTTGAAACCTTATGCTTGCTATATCACTTCAAGTTAAGACTTGAGATGACATATTTGCACTGTTGGTCACAAGTACTTGATAAAACTGTTGATGGCGAGCGTGTACTTGGCGACAAAACCGGCAGGCGATTTTTGAGCTGTCGTAACAGTCGTTCCCACTAGCTTAAAAATGTCTGTACATTCTAGCGGTCGATAAATTACACGGAAACATTTCATTTATCTGGCGTTTTCCTGACTACCACTGCTAATACAAATTTTACCTCTAAACGCAGATTTATGTCCATTATTGTCAAACGTGTTCTAAGGTTATTCTGGTTTGATTCCGCTTTATACATTACTACTAACACATTGTTTATGAGAGGCCTTATGACGTTCAAAGTTTCAAATCACTAGCAACCTATCCTATAATGCTTCTTGTGGTCAGATGGCTAATGCCGATATGAAAAACGCGATTCCCACGGTCGCAAATCTTCTGCACCGGCCTTCGTCATTATCGACTGTTCACGCAATCTACTTGGTGCCCATTGGATTGATGAATCGAACCTTTGAGATAGTTCCGTTAGTGAATTTTGATGGACATATTTTCATTCCCACAAGTGGGAGAAAATTGCGTTGACCTTGCTTATCTCTTAACTCGTCGACTACCTACAAGCAAAACATACTACAGCTTTTTCTAACAGTTGTAAAACCCAAACAATTAGTGCGACTGCTGCAACTGATCAGGCCAGTCAAGATCCCGATTGCATAAACTCGACAGATGTCATTAGTATGATTAACTATTCGCTAACTTCCCATTAACTATCATTAGTTGTGAAAAAGTCGAACTGGTCACTCTGCATAAGCGCGGATTTCCTTACGGGTTGAAATGATGCACCAGAAAACCATCAGTATCTTCATTCAAGTACTGAGAACCTTCACAAAAATTAATAGTCAGCATATATCTTCGAAAGTCAATTTCTCTGAAGCCTATCTACAGATTCAATTCGACGGTGAATGATAAAAAATGTTAACAATAACTACATGTGAAGGATTTACTTTTTATAATCAATTATCATTTGGGGTAAGGTGTACCGTAGTGATTTTCCAGCACACCATGGGTACAATGCTTTCCAAGTTGTCAGTTGCTGCCGCTTACACAGGTTATATCAAAATAGTTAGTTACAATGCCGAATGACATTTTAATCATTTAATAAGTGGGATTCATCAAGCATACGGAACAGTTCATCATCTTCACGTGGGGAAATTTTCCTTTCTCCCTCGCACATTTCGTTACCTAGGTTTCATTGCTGACTCTATCGGATAGTTTCCAAATCCAGAAAACTTGAAGTCATCTGTGAAATGCCGCCACCCTGCTGTCATATTTGCGTAAAATTAATTACCACAACTTTGTACCTGACATACTTATGTAATGTACCGCGTTGAGTAATCTATTTCCGTGTAATTATGCATGTACCTGGATGCTTAACTGTCAAACGTTTTTTTATGTCCATACAGTCAATTTTTCATCATCACTACTGTTAGCACATTATGACCTATTATTATTGTAGCAGCGGATGAGTACGAATATGAAATATCAGTTTGTTAGGGCGCCCACCCTGTTACCGTCCCAGGGCACCCCCCGTCGTAAGAAACTGTTCAAATCAGCTGAGACATTTTTTATACCACTAGGCACACATGCGAACCTAACACTTTCCCATGAGGTGGTGAGAATGTGTGAACATTATGTACCCTTTAAATAATTTGAAAATTGTCGTCCAAAAGGGTACACTTTTGGGGTGGAACAAAGCTCTATATTCGAACGCGTCTTCTGGCTTGCCTTGGTAGCGAATACGGGACAATCGCGATACTATTCGGGACTGAGACTTTTGGCGCTAATATTACGGGGACGAGAATGTGAATTTTGCCAAACGAATTACAATAGCTAAGACGAACCAGCGTACGATTAAGAAGGGTTTATAACACAGCTGTAATTCTGCACCGAATCGTGAATGTATCACAAGGACAATCGGTCGTGTCACAAGGTTGTTAACCTTGAGAGAAGGAATTTGAGCCAAATTGAAAACGAAACCTTAGCCTTATTTGTTAATGTATGCAAATTTCATTAAATGACTGGTAGTAGAAAATTTTCAACTCGGACGACTGTACGATTTTCCACGATGACGTTGAGCAACGGTTAGTGATAAGCCAACTACCCCAAATATTTAAGAATAAGATCGGATCACAGTATCACGGTACTACTGAACAAATTATTGAAATGAATAATTAGACCTTAGCGGTTTCGACCGACAGATCGTTTCCGGAAAATGAATTACAATCTGGTACCGAACAGGATAAAGAGTAACCACAATAAAATAATGACATCCAATAAAGTCTTTTTATGCAGTCAGCAGGTTCAGAAACAAAGGAAACGAGTCGAACGTCAAAAAAGGTGATGTACTTACCACCCAGACAAAACACATTAACTGATAACTGGCTATTTGTAAAACTATCAAATTGACGCGATAAAAATGCCATCTGAATCAAGGCCAAACTACTCGTCAGAATAGGGCGAGTTAGCACATACTAGGGTAAACAGTTGGGGGGAAAGGGCTTGGTTGGATTCTCACATGATTGAAATCCAAAGGTCGATACACCGATCATAAACCTCAGTTGGACATTTTTATTAAAAAGAAGGCCATTTCAATGCGTCCAGCGAACTGCTTTCAAAGATGGGCCACCACTCTCTTTGGCTATGATTTCTTGCGCAATACTTCACCATGATTTCGGAACGTAAGCGCATTGTCTGTATCAGTTGCTTCATAAAACAAAACAGGTGATGAATTAGTTTTCGCAAAGACAAACCGTGAAAAAGTTCAGCGCATATTCACAGACGCTGTTACTCGCCTATCTATCACTACGAACTGTGTCAAAGAGGTTTCTAAGGTTGGTGTTTACTATAATCTAAGTCATGGTCAAAGAAAATCCCTAAACCTAACTCTGAGAATTCTTCGTACGACGCGATTCACTGTCAATCCCAGATGAATACCTCCTGCTACGTAAAAAAAACTAATAAACCCGAACTCGAATCAGGAGTCGTAAGACTCAGGATTGGCTACCATGAAATACTTAGTAAGCAGTTACGTTCATTGCTTTTTTGTGGGTTAGGACGCTGATGAAATGGTTAAAGGATGCACTGAATATTCAGCGGTTTCGATTTCGCCTAACATGTCCAGCCATAGCTTTTGGCAGTTCGAGAAAGGCCACAGATCTTAGTCCATATTGATTTGACTGGACTAATTGATGATGTTCACCTTCTAATCGTCGCTAATTCTACGTCTAAGTGACGAAGAGTTGGAATCCCTGAAAGACCGACTAGCCAGTCCACCACTCACCACCTGATAACAATACCCTGCGGACTGAGTTTTCCCAAGGTCTCTGTTTCAGATAGCGACGCCCAGTTCTCAGAATTTTGTTCAACAAGTGGTTGTCCATCCAAGTACTCCATTGTATCAATTCCAGTCAAATGGTCAGTTTAAGAAATTTGTGGAAACTATGAATTGGGCACTTTAATATAGTCAGGAGAGTAGCACACCTTGACAACGTTGTGGTGCTGCTTTTGTTTAATTTTAGAATAAGTGTGAATCCAAATTTCCTGGTTTATATTTTAACTGGCGTATGGTTAACTGGAAAGAAAATGCGAGCAAACTTTGAGCTAATTCTGCTTAGACCACATTCCGAATACGAATCTCGGTCAATACAGCAAGGTGCGATTCCAACAACCTGGCAGACTGTTCAACGTTGGAGACATTGTATATTCAAAGAACTTCAAAAGCCGACATCCAACATGAACTGTGAGAACCCATACAGGTAGACAAAGGTAGGTTGTTTATGAACTAAAGGTCAGAAACAAGCAATGGTGCAAACATATTAATCAGGTTTGCAGGAAATATGAGCAACATAAACGCAGGAAATAAATCCAAATAGTCCCTCATACTGATTGACAGATCTTCCAGAGAGCGATGTAACAATCACAACCACTAGATGGAGTTGCCTCACGTTGTAGTCAGCTACCTGAAATGAGATACTCCCACAAAAAGAGACGTTTCAAAAGACCACTCCAAATAAAGCTTCAGATGAAATCCAATTATGTTCACAATGTTAGGTGGGGCAGATGCTGAAAGCCATGGCAGTTATCACGTTGACGGAGAGTATTATCCACCATACATGCATTGATCTTGATTGTGATTGGATTACAGTTGTGTGTTCTGTTCTAGTTCTAGTTTGACAACTGATCGAGAGCATGAGGCCTGTAACTTTGTCATTCTGATGTGAGACAGATTCAGTCTTCCTTTTGTCTCTCTTTCGGAACCGCGCAGTTTTATTTACTGAGGTGCATGTGAATGAAGTGTAACGAAAAGTGAACAAACACTGTTACCAAGCCATATACGATAACTAACAGTAAGTGTTCACAACATATTTCAGCATACTGTATTTTATTTAAGTCAGAAAACATTCCCTCTTCGGAGACAGAAATTTCAGCCAATCAGGTTCTTCTGGTGTACTAAAAGTGGATGTCGCTACATCTAGGCTACAATAACGAAGGCCATGTGAAATCATAAAACACGACAAGCGAAAATGAAGGAAAAGTGTACTGCTTCAACCAACTGACACGTAGTCTAAATTTAAAAGAAACAACAAGCATGAAAATAGTGTGTAATGAAAGACAAAATGACTGACAGCCCCCACAGAGATTAACGTTTTTGACAGTTACTGTGAGACTATAGTCAACGACATTTTGGTGTCTTTTCTTTTAGGCAGTCATGAACTATTACCGGTGAGCTGGAAGCTGTTCAGTTAACGACGGAGGGTGCAGGAGAAAGTGTCATCTATATGATTGTATTTATTCAAACTGGCCCACGAGTTAGAAATGAGTGTCACCCAATTCATCGTAAGCATACATCAGCTCAGGCCTGATAGCCGATATAAAGAAATCCGCCGGAAGTATTTCGAAGAAACGATGCCGTTTGAATACTTCGACGACACTAAGCTGACAAGAGGTTACATTTGTTTTGTCGTTTGTTACCGAAATCATCTTGCTCAGCAGTTGAAAGGTCTCGCGGTGTGTCCATCAGTCAAAGCTGTCCAGGTAGTGACAAATGCACCAGCAAGTATAAACTAGCGGGGTGTAAGTCCACCACCTAATATCGATGTGGCATAAGAATGCTACAACAATGCATGACATAACTGCAGATGGAATATGGTTAAAGTATGCCAGTAAACCATACCCAAGGAAAACCAAATAAAAGCACCCATGACAACCGTGATAATCATCGAGCGGTACGTAGTAAACTACCATGAGCTGTTTTCAACTAGCACTGCGGACCTCATGCTGCAAAACTCCATACAAAGGGAAAGTGTGCATAGGTGGAACTGGACATAGAAGCCTTCGACAATATATTTAAAGCGAATGTTGGCAAGAACTTGAAAAGTGTATTATCTTGCAACTTCATTCTGTGAACGTATCTAAGATAAAACATTTGGATACTTGACATGTGTATTGGCTCCGCGCAATAGAAACGGGTTGATTATTGTAGATTGCGTGTGGTTGTGTATAGAAAAAACTGATTCAGAATCAGGATCAGCTGTTATGCAGCACGTAACGTGAACATATCCATGGGCCTGTGAAACCATATGGACAGACTATATAAACGGTATACGTACGCACACACACCCGAAGGATATGAAAGCGGTAGGCAAGATTCCAAACGGCTGTTCCTTGAAAACAACCATAAGAAGGTAAAGGATAACCCAAACATTAACATTAACACATTAGACAAAATCAAATGGTAACAATGAGATTGATGGATAAATTTGGTGAAGAAGTGTGCTGTCATGAAACACTTCGTGGGCGTTCATAAAAGTTCGTGATGTTCGGTCCGTAACTGTGCAGGCGCGCACGAGATAGTGCATGCTGTAACTTGCATAAAATCTGGCCGTGATTCTGTGTCATTCTTCTCTAGATACAATTACACAAAAACTACGATACCCATATAGTTTGTACTCATTTTTTTCAAGTGGTTTTTTCTTGGTGAGTATAGCCTTTAATCTTTTAGTACAAACTGCTAAACTGTAAGATAGATAATTAAGGAATTCAAGTGGTCTCTGAGGTCGTTCTCGAGGTTAAACCTCCCTGGTGGATAATAAACAACTGTTTAGAATAGTTGGCCTCCGTTTATTCTTTCTCGTCACTAATTTGCAAGTGTGCGTCTGCACTATAGTACACAAGTTTTGTCTCTGGCTGATTGATTGAACTACGCACTCAGCGTCACGATCTGTAGTAGTACCTGTTCACTTAAAATCAAATCACTTATTGACTGACGGCGCGCGTTACGTTGAATTTGTTTGTTCACAGCGTATGTTTTACTCTAACGCGACGTTAGATTACTCCGCTGCTTGATTATCAGTTGTGTTGGATATGGATATACTGCGATTCGAGAACGTTTGCACCACAAATGCCCTAATTTTTCCGCATTTCTAACATGTGCAGAACCTAATTTTGAAGGCCTTCTTGTCGTGATCGTGAGAATCAGTAACCATTCACGAACATCAAAAGAACTGTTAGCCTGTACAACACAAATACCTACTCAATAACTGGTTTCGTCGCTGCTAGGCTTAGGTGTGTTTCACTGTGAGTGGGCTGACATTGATTTGAAAATTCCCTCAAAGTACTCTGTTTTGTTAGGACTACTAAGTGGATTGTAATCTGTTGTTACAAATGTTGATGGGGACTTTTTTACTCATAACATAAAGAGCTGCTTTTCTTCCCGGATCAACATTGTGTTGGAGAATTCTTTTCAAACTTAAACTAATCAAACTCCACTCGACTTTGTTTTTTTTTGCAAAATAGTCTGTCAGTTTGTCAAATAAATAATATCGTTCTTAAGCTTTGATCGATCGGTATGACATCCTAAATTCTCAGAAAGTTATCTGAATAATTCAGTGCACATTTTTATTACAACCAGCCGGTTGTTTGGCACAATATTTGCTCTGTCTGTAATTCCGTAACAAGTAAGAACCCCTTTTTTTCAATCTGACATATCACAGATGACGAATTAAAAAAGTGTCACAGATTTACGCTTCGTTTGAACTGTTCATGTAGAGCAAAAAGTGCAAAGTAGGAAATATAATATACTGAACTTAAACGTAGCTCTCCGAGTAAAGCAGTAAGCTAGTGTATATTTGAAAAATAAACTCAAACAGAAGACAGACTTCAGTAGGCTACAAACGAGGATAAAAGAAAAAAGAGAATCATCCAAACTAAGCTGCATTACGCACGCGTACAAAATCAAATATGATGAAAACATATGTCGTTAGTAAACAAGATTATCCGTTACTGATGAAAGAGTTTAGCATCTTTGTATACATACAGGCGAGTCACCCGACGATATGTAAGGACGCATTTCTTTGTGTTAGTCATTACATCTATTTCTTAAAATGCCGCAGGAAACTGTAGTTCTGAACCGGGACCTACAGTCAATGAGGTGTTAGGACAATAAATATGAGAAAATGATTATTATAACTTTTGCACATCCACCCTCAACGAATTTATCAGGGTGGTTTGGGCATCGCTGCGAAATGTTTTTAGACGGAACCCATGTCCTTTATGAGAATTTCGTGATTTAAGTTCCAGAACATATATCTCATTTACAAGAAAATAAAGTATGTGTATGAAGCCTACTGAACAAATCATTTATTGCATATCTGTATGTTGTTTTCAATTAACTATCCGGTCGAAAGTCTCTAGGAGCTCGGCAATCAGGTAACCGTACAACGGCACACATAACTTTAGGTTTCTCCGTGATTCATTTGTTCAGACTAAATCCTAACCTTGGATCTAATGGTTAATGAGCGTAAATCAAATTGTTAACATTACATGTCATAGGTCCTCTCTCTCTAAATGGGAGAGAGTGATAGAGGGAACTCATTCTTCTAGAATTTTTATTTCGATATCAGTTCCGTTCAACATGTTAATGAGAAGTAGCCGTTTAGAATGGCTAAAACGATAGGCTGTCGAAACTAAAATTTCAGCTAACAAGCAGTCTAATAACTGAAAAAATGATGGAGTTCCCACGAAAATTTGAAGAATGCATTGTGTCTCATCTGTTACTTTCGACAAGCTTTGTCTATACAAATATCTCACACACCAGTTTAAGATCAATCGAGTCAGCATATTTTAAACAAGTCTGACACTACTAGCTGAAGCCATTCATCAACATTTGTACGGAGTCATGAGTAGTCCAAAGTGTTGTAACCATGTGGAAAACTGTTCATGACCAAAGTAGAAACTCGATTACATTTAGGTTAGATATAATTTTTACCGTTTCATTAGTTGCTTCATGTTCTATGTATCGTTGGTCACATTTTATGCATTCAGCACACTTGGTTATTGAGGGTGGACCTTGCAAGTGGAATATTACTGGACGTTCATAGTGTAATGTTTTTTACACTATTTTCTATATCATAATTCTGATTGTTATTCACACTTTTCACTTTCCTCAATTTCACATATAAAGGCTACGTTTAAACCAACCTAATCGAACTCTTCAATAATCAGTAAATACAACTCACTTCTCGGGTCGTGAGCCTTGCGTTCTCTCTGCGTCCAGTGCCACTAGTAAGCAGATTTTTAGAGAGTTAGAAGTTAACGGAATCAACCGGCTATTGCGCCGGAATTTCTTTATTTATCTGTCATCGGAATTATCTCAATTTTGGCCTCCAAGATTATTTAGGAACAACACGATAGATTGTATCCATTGGATACTGCATTCGGTGTAGTGGAATTCTAGACCAGTGCACTTTAACGAACTTTTGTGAGTCAATTGTTTCCATTTTTATCACCCATTTGATCTCGTGTTCATACCTGAATTTTGTATAGTGTTTATATCCACTACAATAGGACACAGGAGGTTCTCGCCCTCCCCTTTTCTTTGATAAATATACCATTGGCTAGAACTTCGCTATCAGCCAGCATTCGCCACTTATATCATTACTATGATTGACTCGTGCGTCGTCCTCACCACCGATCCATGATTCCAGTTAGCTCTGTTGTTTCCAGTTTGCGGCGTACAGTTTAGTAAACTAGGGCTTAAAACGGGTATGATGGTACCAGCTTGAAACCAACACAATGACACAAGTGAAGTAAGGCAAACGAAAATCTCACTTACCAGACTACATTATAAAAGTTGTCATCCATCGACGTCTTTCACTCTATCGAACAGTTCAACGCACCCCCATTCCCGGAACACTTTAAACTTTCCTCGTAAACAACGCTACTCCCACTGCTGCCAAACCTGATAATGTCACAACAACCGACTCAGTGTTGCACATCATCAAGCCCTGAGAACTTCTGCTGCTTCTTCCTAAATCCACTTCTCCTACCGGTGTATCAGCACATCGTCTTCATCTTCATTAATTCGCCAAAAGTGGCTCGCGTCCAAATGGGCATTCTCTGCCCATAAATCCTATACCCCAGCCGCGTGACCATATGCACCACGACGGGCCTGCAGAGCAATCCCAGCTAACCAGTCTAGTTTGTAGGCGACATGCGTGGCGTCCAATTCGTATTACACCCACTATGGCAACCTGTTCGTGATCAACGAATGATCAACGTCCAACTACACAAGTAATCAACACACATAAATCTAGAAACCTCCGATGGTTTCGACTCTTAATGTCGGATGTTCGATGGTTCATCAGGCTTGGGGTTCAGATTGCGAACGTTTCATGGCCATGTGATATTACACCAACAATGTATGACAGTTTGGGCGTTACGTTGCGGAGGTCCGTGAACATCTTTCTGTATCAGCAGTGGTAGGATAACCTTTCTGTCCAAACTCTGATTGCTCAGTTTCGTCACCTCGGTCGTCTTCACCCAACAGCTGATGGGGGTTTACAATTGCACTGGAACTGACCGAACCAGTCGTTTATCATTTTGAACTTCTATGTGGCGGGCTATTCAGGACCGATCTTTTGCAACTGCCTTGAGATGTCCATCTTGATCTGTTCTTTTACTTGTTGGTAGTTGGTCATCTTCTCCAACCAAAAGGCTCGGACGCCTACGCACTGATGATATCACCCCCATTTACTAGTGAAACTTACATCAATCTGAATATCAAGCTTGCAAACGACCCAGCACAAAACTGTCAACCCGAGGTATCAAATTCATAACCATTCTAAACAATATCCTTCAGTTTCTGGTAGTTCCCAGTAGCTCAGACTTCAGTTAACCTGCGACGGCCTGAACACAGAATGCAGAGGATATGTAGAACAATGTATTACCACCCACACACAGTTAAAAATGTCGTAGAGTCTAAAGGCAATAGCTTCTGCAATTGATAACAAACAATTTTTTACATCTATGGAACGAACTTGCTAAACCTAGCAGAACCTACGTCGTAATGTCACTTTCGGCTTTAACTGACAATTAGTTGCATTAAAAATAGACTTCTCTGTACCTCCGTAAAGCCATATCTGGGAATGTTTACGAATCCTTTCAAACAATCACATCATAGCATGGTTAGCACGGGTTGCTTTGTGATACCAGGTGAGGATAGAAATGGAAAAGCTAATAAACTGGGACAATTCATAAATAAGAAGTGGCATGACTGTCGAACAGATAGTGCAGTATGGTGTATAATAACCTGTACCCAATGCTGAACATTAACAAGTACATTAGGAAATGATCGACAGAAAATGTCACTGACAAACTCTGTTCAGAGGACGAATAAATAACATGGACTTTAACTTTGTCTGGATTGTTTAATACGGTGAAATCTGTTCTGTGGGGTGTCAGGCTTTCGAAGCAATTGTTAGTTAATTGAAGCCACTCAAAGTAACAAATCAATGAGATCAAAAGTGTCCTTCACATTAACCGCAACTTATAGTGATTTGATCAGTTCAATTAGTTTCACCCATTATCATTGTTGTTTTAAATGTCTGTTACATCAGTCGTTCATGTGATGTAAACGTGAACGTCAAATAAGAGTGACCGAAAACAGCCGATTGTGCAAATGACTTTACAGAAATGGCGATAAGTTCAAAGATATGGGCTACAGAATATGTCAGTCCACCGATATGGGGCCGGATCACAGCAATTAGCACAGAAGGTGCTGAATAAGTTCATCCCCGTCGGCTGTTTTTCTTCTGCCAAAGTATTCATGGCCTGTGATAAAATCTATAAGTAGTTAGCAGCATCTAAGTAGGAACATTAGACTATTCTTTGAACCGTGGTTCACCCATTCCACAACATTTAAAGTGCAGCAATTGCAATCCTATGGGCGAACAAACGAAACGTCACGTGTTCCGAAAGCACGCAGAGGACTCAGTGATTCCCGTGTATTTACTCTTCAAAACATGTTGTTGCAACTCCGACTGACAGCAAAAGCAACTCGCATACGCAATGAGCGCTTGGTCTCGACACACTTGTTTCGTACATTTACCTACAACCAGCTTGCTTTGATGTAATTCTTTATAAATTTCGCATTTATGAATTGATGTGCTGTTTCAGCACCTATTCATAACGTCGACGACAGCCCGAGCCACAATGTCAATAGGTAGGATTCAATACCAAAGCCAATGTATACGCATAGGCTTGTTTTGTGAGTCTGGTACAGTCAGTTTATACCAGAAATGACAAGACCATTGGATGTTAGATTACCTACAGCAACGTCAATTTGTGAGAAAAACACAAACGACCTCCTCATGTGGCAGTTTGTTTCACTTTTTCATGAAATCATTTCAGATCAATACAGCGTGTATCATGAGCAAACAGATTATCTGATAGTGCTTAATTCAGTCATGAGAACCGCACGAGTGTTGTGAAAAGATCAGTCCGTCCGCTACATATATGCACACCAAAACGACTAGAATTCCTTGTCAGACTGAGGATGACTATCCGTATCCACGCGCCCGCCACTCGAAGTGGATTGAAGCAGTTGCGTTGTTGACCTCACCCCGTGGAAATGGTGTGGTTTCGACGATCGTTTACACGGTTGATATATTTTGTTTATGCAATTTTTCGAAGATCAAACTCGATGACAACTTCAAATTTACTACTGAAGTACGCCCTGGTATCTTTTCAGAAAACGAAGAGGACATTCCATTGCGTATGTTACGCAATCATTTCCATCGTGGTCTTCATCCTTCTAATCATGTTTTACTCCTCCTTAACGAAAGATTCTGTGTATTTGCGTCAACTGTTCAATCTGGATAACTACCTGAAGTCACTACCAACGCCCCAGTATCATGAATACCGCAGACGTCTGATCTCTGACCATTTCAATCTCATGGTTGGCGATCGCGGACTGTGTGTGGATGATCAATCAGTGGAAATCTTGATAATCGTAAAGTCT